>APFE030212694.1:28469-60082 GCA_000404065.3 Pinus taeda | reverse complement strand
TTTAATAATTATTTATGTAAATAATAATCTTTCAAATAATAGATATAGAACACATGATTTATTAATTTAAATTCATATACTAATGAAAATTTCCATATATTAAATGTATTTAATCAATCAATTTGAATTTTTGACTCATCTAATTGGATTGGAGTTGTTCTATTTTGGTTACCAAAAATAATTGAATTGTATACATCCTCGTATAACATGTTAATTGTTTAATAATAGTGTGAAGTGAAAGTGGCTCTTGATCATTCAATTGGATACCTATTGTCTCTTTAGGATATGACAATGGAATTGTATTGTCCAACAATAGTGTGAAGTATAAGTGGCTTTCAACCATTCAGGTGGATATTTTTCATCCATCTAGGTTGTGACTTAGTGTTCGATGTAGGGGAGACTTGTATCCCATTTTTTTTATGCTTATAAGTATACATATGAAAAAATTGTACCACCATGTGATTGACATCATCATTTGTCCATTTATATAAGGATAAATTATGATAAACATGGATAGATGTGTGTCAAATTGCTATTGCACCATCAAAGTGTAATTCAAATGATGCTAATAATTTGAATTTATGGTTAGAGACAATTCAGAGAGAGAAAGAGAGAGTGTTAAGATAGATCTTTTAATAAACACATGCAAATAACAACTTCTTGAAAAAAATTAGATATAAAACATGATTTGTTATTTTAAATACTAAATTCATATATTAATGCAAATTTCGATGTATTAAATATATCTAATCAATAAATTTCTTCTAAACTCAGATAATTGGCTTGGAGTTGTTCTATTTTTGTTACCTGAAATAATGGAATTGTATGCATCCTTGTATAATAGGCTAATTGTTGAAGAGAATTTATAAGCTCGATTTGATAATAGAGATCTAGGGAGGTTATGATTTTTCGTTCCTCTGCTTCTTCTTAGGCTGTCATCGCTAGGTTTCTAGGATCTGATACATCCCATTCATTGTTTCAATGGAATCACGAATGGATAGATGGTTATCTTGTGAAAATAAAGAGAGTATATTTGTCAATAAGACTTTATGAGAATTATCTTTCACAGGATTTCTCAGGAATTTGTACCTTGTACTTTGTGAGCATATGTGTGTGTTATCACTTGGTACTGTCTCTCTATCTTGATATTTTTCTTTACTTCTCACAAGTTCAATATTCTTCCATGGAATGCCTTACATTGGCGTAGTGGTTTTGGGTGATTTTTACTATTGTTCCTCTGCCAATCTATGTGCCCTTTTAGTTATTCCTTCCTATATGACAGAGTTTGCACACAAATGAGTTAGGGATGACTCACACTCTCGGTCCTTTGTGGTGGTCTCCCGTAGTGAGGTCCCTTATATAAAACTATGAATTCAGCTTGTTTCTCTACTGAAATACAATAGTATGAATCCCTCTTTCCATATATTATTAAAAAACTCGTGGGAAATCGAAACATTTATCCGTCGACATCTCTTCTTCGATATGTTCATTAAAACAAACCATTGAAGTCGTGTGGGATATACCGTAATTTTTTTAAAGCCTTCAATTTATAGGAGAGGTCTTCTCATACTACTTCTAGCTTCAATACTCTAATATTTCCAAAGATTGAATCACTATTCTGAAAACGAGACTTCATGGGGATTTTCCTCGTGGAAAAAAAAAAAAAAAAAAATGATATTTTTGACTTATTTAAGGATGCAACCTAAAGGAAGGTTACAATCGGAACAAAATAATTTCAAAATATTCCAGGCCTTTATATTATTGGACAAATGGATAAAGCTCATTCCATGGAAATAAACCTTCCTGAACAACATAAAGAAATCATGTACAGATTCAATTGATTTTGGCCTAAATTTGAAGATCTAATTCAATGGATTGTCTCCACTTAGACTTTGAATTTTGATTTGTTTTTGGGCCGAAAAGGATTTTTCATAGTACATTTTGAAACACGGGAGGATTTGGATTATGCACTAAATGCAAGGACGTAGACTCAGGCTATTCATCACACCTTGGTTCCCTAAGTTCCCTAAGTTTGATTCTAACTTTATGATGGTCTCTACCATGCCAATTTGGGTGACGTTCCCAAATCTCCCCCTCGCATTTTCGCATTACAAATTCTTCGAAGATATAGGAAGCACATTGGGAAAATTTTAAAATTTCTATCTAGAAAGAACATAAAATGTTATCTTCGCTTATGGCAGAATATGTGTGGAGAATTCTATTAGCCCTTGTTAAAAACTCATGTAGAAATATGTAAGACCACGGATGATGGGACACATATTCAAAGTTGAATGATGGGCAAAGCATCCTAGTATGGGTGTTGATTAGGTTTATTAGAGCTAAGAAAATTGCAAAGGTAATAGCTAAGGATTTGGAAAGCCAAAAAGATATTTTGGCACATTTATTTATGAAAATTATGGACATGAGGAGAAAAGGAAGGTGAAAGGGCACATGTTGCACCTGAAGATGAAAATGAAGGAAAGCAATGGAAAATAAAGAAAATAGAGGCCTCAATAATAATAGGGCTTCAGTGGATTAGTTGGTAAGATCTTCGTTAGTGTAAGCTCTTGGCTCAAGCTTTTGAAAGGTTTTGGTAGAGCTGTCTTCTATTCTCTCTCTCACTCATATTCTTGGAGACATAGAGTCTTCTTGGAGCACTCTTGGAGGATGTGGCATTCTTGGATTGTTGGAGCAAGAAGGCAAATTAATAGTTTTGGTTTTTGCTTGAAAACAAAAAAACACTTTTTAACATAACTAAAGGCTATGCATTCATTTAGCCAATATGTCTTTTTGTTTAAAGTAATATTAATTCTTTTTTTTTTAATCTAACCCCACCAAAATGAGGGTGACTATAATGGTTTTCAAAATGTAAAGTGTAAATTATACTTCTGGTTTTTGTTTGAAAGAAAAATAATTTTTAATATAAATAAAGGCTTTGCATTCATTTATCCAATAAGTCTTTTCGTTTAAAGTAATATTTAAAATATTTTTAATATTAATTTTCATGTTTTATGATATTAAATCATTATAGAGTCCATTAAAGATTATGGGCAGTTTTTTTGTTATTATTTATCCTATTAAATTTTATTTTTTGCTTAATTTAAAATAGATAAAAAAAAAATTAAAATTTAATTTTAATTATAAATTATTTATTTAATAATTTATTTTTAATATTATATTATTTAAATAATCAAATTAAAAATAAAATAAAAGCCATACATGTCAAATGAACCGAAAATTTGATAAGCAATTTATGATTACTCCCCAGAGCAATAATATCAAATAAGCCAATACAAAAGGAATAATTTATAAAACTTATTATATCCGCTATTAAAAATATCTGATCACGTCATATAAATGGAAACATGGGAAAGTTAAATTAACCACACATCAAAACGAGGTAAATTCATATCATTATTGCCCTACTTTCAGAGATGGTACATCCTATTCTAATTTGAAACGAATAAAAATGCCAAAATCCTTCTGCGACACGATATCCTCAACCCTAAAATCCACGTCGAATGGCAAAAAAATCTTTAAATCTATGATGTTTCAGGGTAACAAATTTGACTTGAACGCTGGTAGGTACGTACGGCAATTCGAATAATAATCTCATTACAGGGGAAAAAATCATGGCGCTTCATTGTGTACACAATACTGATGTAAAATGAACGTACGACTTATGATGTAAAATAAGGTAGTTGTCTATAATGCGATTTTTTGGAGATTCCGGTGACGGAATCCGGCGGAAGAAATGAGGTTAAATCTTGATTTTTAGCAGTTAAAATGGTTTTTTAACTGCATATTTGGATTCAGCGCGCTGAAAAACCCCTGGGAGCCATCGATTGTGCATAAACTAGCTATCAAACTTAGGATTCCAATGAATTGCTGCCGGATTTTGACCGGAAAAATCCGCCGGAAAATATTTCAAAAAGTCGCGCTAAAATAAGCATATGACTTGTAAGTGTAAATTTTTTATGGCAATAACATTTTCCGTCTGGCTTGCATTATTATTTAAAAGTATAGACGTTACTTATAAGTGGCAAAATTATTATGGTAATAACAACATTTTCCATACGGTTTGAATGGTTAGTCAAAATATCGATATCATAAGTTGTTGGGGTAATAAGAATATGTATAAAATATGATGTTACAAAATTAGATGTGAGAATTGTAATAACAACATATGGTTTAAATTGTTAGTTAGGAGTATAGATATTATGGTAATAATATTATTTTTCATATTCACTTAATGTATAAAATATAATCAGATAAAACGAGATGTAAAAAATTCGGTAAAAATAAGAATTTTTTATTATAAAATTATTTTAATAGTTATTTATGTAAATAATAATTTTTGGAAACAAATAGATATAAAACACATGATTTATTAATTTAAATTCATATATCAATGAAAATTTCCATATATTAAATGTATTTAATCAATCAATTTCAATTCTAAACTCATTTAATTGGCTTGGAGTTGCTCTATTTTGGTTACTAAAAATAATGGAACTGTATGCATCCTCGTATAACATGCTAATTGTTTAATAATAGTGTGAAGTGAAAGTGGCTCTTGATCATTCAATTGGATATCTTTTGTTTCTTTAGATTGTGACAATGGAATTGTATTGTCCAACAATAGTGTGAAGTATAAGTGGCTTTCAAGCATTCAAGGGGATATTTTTCATCCGTTTAGGTTGTGACTTAGTGTTGGATGTAGGGGAGACTTGTATCCCATTTTTCTTTGCTTATAAGTATACATATGAAAAAAATGTACCACCATGTGATTGACATCATCATTTGTCCATTTATATAAGCATGAATTATGATAAACATCGATAGATGTGTGTCAAATTGCTATTGCACCATCAAAGTGTCATTCAAATGATGCTAACAATCTAAATTTATGGTTAGAGATGATTCTAAGAGAGAGAGAGAGAGAGAGAGAGAGAGAGAGAGAGAGAGATTATATCCTATGGATACATGTTTTCTATTTCTAACTATAAAGGGACATGTATTAACAATTTATGTGGAGAATGTGATTCAATACTTATATATTATATAAAAGAAAATAAAAGGAAATATTTATATTTCAAACCAGTTTTTAGTGTTTTGCTCAAAATTACCATAGATCCATCTTAACTTTGTATCTACCAAGAGGTGAGAGGTTTCAAATCTCTTGAGGTGAAATTAGTGTATTCCTCAAAACTACCATCGATTCATCTTAACTTTGTATCTACCAAGAGTTGAGAGGTTTCAAATCTCTTGAGGTGAAAATATGTAATCAAACTTTTCACTCGAAAGAGGTTTGCATTTTGAGATATTTGATCTCTTTCCACACTTGGTAGATTTGAAGTTAAGATGGATCTTTTAATAAACACTTATGCAAATAATAGATTCTAGAAAAAAAAATTAGATATCAAACATAGTATTTATTAATTTGAATATGAAATTCATATATCGATGAAAATTCCATGTATTAATTATATCTAGTAAATCAATTCGAACTCTAAATTCATCTAATCAACTCAGATTTGTCCTATTTTTGTTACCAAAAATAATGGAATTGTATGAATCTTGTATAACATGCTAATTATTCAATAATATTGTGACATACATGAGGCTCTTGTTCATTCAAGTGGATATCTTTTGTCCCTTTAGGTTTGACAATTGAATTGGCATCCTTGTGTGACATGCTAATTGTCCAAAAATAGTGTGAATTATAAGTGGCTTTCAACCATTTAAGTTGACAACTTTTGTCCCTTTCGATTGTGATTGAGTGTTGGATGTAAGAGAGAATTTACGCTCACGAATATACATATAAAAAAAAAAATTACCATTGTGGGTTTCATCATTATTTATCAATATATATAAGGATATATTGTGATAAATATGGATAGATGTGTGTCAAGCTACTATTGAACCATCAAAGTGTCATTCAAATGTTGCTAACATATCTAAATTTATGGTTAGAGAAAATTGTAATAGAGAGAGAGAGAGAGATTATATCATATTGATATGTGTTTTCCATTTCTAAATATAAAGGGGCGTGTATTAGAAATTCTATGTGAATAATGTGAATCACTACTTATATTTATATAAATGAAAATAAAAAAAGAAAAATAATTATATTTCAAAGATTTTATTGATGTGTTTCTCAAAACTAGCATAGGTCCATCTGAACTCTCGATCTACCACGAGCTGAGAGGAATCAAATATATCTAGGTTCAAACCTTTAATCAAGTTTTCCACTCGAAAGAGGTTCGTATTTGGAGAGATTGACCCCTTTCAGCACTTGGTAGATTCAGAGTTAAGATGGATATTTTGATAAACATGTATGCAAATAATAAACTCTAGAAAACAAAATACACATAAAACTTATGATTTTTTAATTTAAATATGAAATTCACATATCAATTAAAATTTCCATGTATTAAATATATCTAATCAATCAATTTGAATTCTAAACTCATCTAATTGGCTCATATTTGTTCTATTTTTGTTGCCAAAAATAATGAAATTGTATGCATCCTTGTATAACATGATAATTTTTCACCAATAGTGTGAAGAACAAGTGGCTCTTGATCATTCAAGCAGTTTTATTTTGTCCATTTTGGTCGTGACAATGGAATTGTATTCATCCTTCTATGGCATGCTAATTCCCCAACAATACTGGGAAGAATAAGTGGCTTTCAATGATTGAAGTGGAAATTTTTTGTCCCATTAGGTTGCGACTTTGTCTTGGATGTAGGGGAAACTTTTATCCCATGTTTTTCTATGCTTATGAATATACATATGAAACAAATGTACCACCATGTGATTGACATCATCATTTGTCTATATATATAATGATATATTGTGATAAGCATAGATATATGTTTGTAAAGCTACTATTGCACTGTCAAAGTGTCATTCAAATGATGCTAACGTATATAAATTTATGGTTAAAGACAATTGTAAGAGAGAGAGAGAGAGAGAGAGAGAGAGAGAGAGAGATTATATCATATGGATATTTGTTTTCTATTTCTATATATGAAGGGGTGTGTATTAACAATTTAATGTGGAGAATGTGAATCTCTACTTGTATATTATATAATTGAAAATAACAATAAAAATTATATTTCAAGCATTTTATTAGTGTGTTGTTCAAAAATAGCATAGGTACATCTTAACTTTGGTCTACCAAGAGTTGAGAGGAATCAAATCTCTCAAGGTGCAAACCTTTAATAAAGTTTTTCACTCAAATAAGGTTTGCATGTTGAAAGATTTAATCACTATCAACACTTGGTATATCCAGAGGTAAGATGGGTCTTTTAATAAACACTTATGCAAATAATAACTTCTAGAAAAAAAAAGATATATAACATGATTTATTATTTTAAATACGAAATTCATATATCAATGCAAATTTCCATATATTAAATATATCTAATCAATAAATTTCTTCTAAACTCATATAATTGGCTTGGAGTTGTTCTATTTTTGTTACCGAAAATAATGGAATTGTATGCATCCTTGTATAACACGCTAATTGTTAAAGAGAATTTATAAGCTCGATTTGATAATAGAGATCTATGGAGGTTATGATTTTTCGTTCCTCTGCTTCTTCTTAGGACAACATCGCTAGGTTTCTAGGATTTGATACATCCCATTCATTGTTTCAATAGAATCATGAATGGATAGATGGTTATCTTGTGAAAATAAAGAGAGTATATTTGTTAATAAGACTTTATGGGAATTATCTTTCACAGGATTTCTCAGGAATTTGTACTTTGTGAGCATAAGTGGGCTTATTATCACCTGGTACTATCTCTCTATCTCGATATTTTTCTTTACTTCTCACAAGTTCAATATTCTTCCATGGTATGTCTTATATTGGCGTAGTGGTTTTGGTTGATTTTTCCTATGGTTTCTCTGCCAATCTTTGTGCCCTTTTAGTCTTTCCTTCCTATATGATAGAGTTTGCACACAAATGAGTTATGGGTGACTCTCTCTCTCTCTCTCTCTCTGAATCCTTTGTGGTGGTCTCCCATAGTGAGGTCCCTTATATAAAGCTACGAATTCAGCTTGTTTCTCTATTGAAATACAATAGTATAAATCCCTCTTTCCATATTTTATTAAAATCCTCATGGGAAATCGAAACTTTTATGGGTCAACATCTCTTCTTTGATATGTTCATTAAAACAAACCATTGAAGTCATGTGGGATATACCGTAATATTTTTAAAGCCTTCAATTTATAGGGAAGGTCTTATCAGACTACTTCTAGCTTCAATACTATAATATTTCCAAAGGTTCAATCATTATTCGGAACACAAGACTTCATGGGGTTTCTCCTAATGAAAAAAACAACTGATATTTTTGTCTCATTTAAGAATGCAACCTAAAGGAAGGTTACAACACCATCAAAACAATTTCAAAATATTCCAAGCCCTTATATTATTGGAAAAATGGATAAAGCTCAATCCATGGAAATCAACCTTCCTAAGGTGAATGCCCTTTGCTCCATTTTACAACCTAAAGAAATCATGTGCAGATTTAATGGATTTTGGCCAAAATCTGAAGCACTAGTTCAATGGATTGTCTCCAGTTAGACTTTGAATTTTTCTTTTTGTTTTTTTGTTTTTTTTGTTTTGTTTGGTTTTTTTTTTTTGCTTTTTTCTTCTTGAAAAGGATTTTTCATGGTACATTTTGAATTATGGGAGGATTTGGATTATGCACTAAATGGAGGGACCTGATTTTGGGGTAGAGTCAGGATATTCGTCACACCTTGGCTCCCTAAGTTTGATTCTAACACTATGATGGTCTCTACCATGCCGATTTGGGTGAGGTTCCCAAATCTCCCCCTCCCATTTTGGCACCAAAAATTCTTCGAAGATATAGGAAGCACATTGGGAAAATTTTAAAAATTGTATCTAGAAAGAACATAAAATGTTATCTTCGTTTATGGTAGAATATATGTGGAGAATTGTAACAACCCTGGTTAAAAACTCATATAAAAATATATAAGATGAAAATGAAGGAAAATAATGGAAAATGAGGAAAATAGAGGCCTCATTAATAAAAAGGCTTATGAGGATCAGTTGGTAAGCTCTTCATTAGTGTAAGCTCTTCGCTCAAGCTTTTGACAGGTTTTGGTGGAGCTGTCTTCTATTCTCTCTCTCTCATATTCTTGAATACTTAGAGTTTTCTGGGAGCACCCTTGGAGGATGTGGCATACTTGGATTCTTGGAGCAAGAAGGCAAAGGGAGAGCAACAAAGAACAATAGGGCATCAAGATCAACAACTACATCATATTTACTTGGAGGTACCAAGTTGCATGTATGTTTTCCTTACTAGTTTCGGCATGCATGGCACATGAATGTGATTTTTTCGTTATTATATATCATTGGCATGGAGGACGGTCAAACAAGACAGTGGATTTTTCTAGCCTTTCCATTTCCTAGATACCCACAGAGATTGTGGGTTTATTTAATTGTTTGCTGTTGTTGGTTCTCATGTTTCCTTTAGCTTGCGTTGAGTTATTAGTTCCTAGAGCCTTGGTTGGATAAATTCTCTCAAAGCCCTGTAACGTTTTGGTTGGAGTTATTAGTTTCATAGCCTTGGTTGGACAAACGCTCTGGAAGCCTTGTAACAGCTTGGGTTGAGTTACTAGTCCCAAAATCCGTGGCTAGACAAACGTTGTGGAAACCCTTCATGGGTTGAGTTACTAGTCGTGGAAGCCCTCGTTGGAAAAACACTCTGGAAGCCAAGAAAATGTTGTCGGTTAAGTTACTAGTCCTAGAGCCTTAGTTGGACAAATGCTTTGGAGCCCAATGACATCTATGGGTTGAGTTACTGGTCCTGGAAGCTGAGTTGGAAAAAATGCTCTAGAAGCCCTAGAAGGCTTGGATGGGGACCAATCTGATGATGGTTTTGTGATGTTCGACCGTGAGGTGGAATCACTATTTGATGGGTTGAGGTGGATGGCCTTTTAAAGCCTTTGATGAGTTTTGATTGATGTGTTCTATGAGATCCCACATTCATGATTGGAATATGGCATGAGGGTGAATGGTTGAAGAGAGATTTGGCTTAGTCATTCTATGGTCGGGTGGAACATGGAAGTCCCATTGCGGGTTGGACTTTGCATCATCAATAAGATGTTATTTATCTTTGTACTTATATGAGAATTATCATGGATTATATTAGGTTTATATGGAAATAATTTCATTGGTATTTCTATCCCTATTATGTTGGTTATGTATATGT
The DNA here is from genome assembly GCA_000404065.3 of Pinus taeda. Classification (NCBI taxonomy): domain Eukaryota; kingdom Viridiplantae; phylum Streptophyta; class Pinopsida; order Pinales; family Pinaceae; genus Pinus; species Pinus taeda. The sequence goes on along the minus strand of APFE030212694.1, from coordinate 49,832 downwards.
TTTATGACAGAAGCTGTGTATGGCTCTCATCATGTTTCTAGTTGTGTGTGAATGAACAATGTATCTATGGGCTAATGGATGGAATAGAAGTTAATGTGTTGAGCCATCAATGCTTCATGGCAGATCTCAGATAAGTATGAGACCCCTATGCTCAGATCTGTTATTTATACATGTAGTTTGCATTTTCATGATATGTTTAACGAAATTCATGTCATGTCTTGTAAGGGTCCAATCAAGGTCTTAAACAAGTATTTTCTTTAGTACTTTCATTTCCATGTTATTTTACTATTATGAAGGTATCATGAAGTTCTCGGAAATGACCTGGACTCTAGGCTTGAAAATGTGGCTCAAATCCCAAGGATGCGAGGATAACACTAACTAAATGAGTCTCTGGAAACTAGCAGAAAAGCTTGTGAGAGTGACTCTGGGTTTCTAGATTCTTTCATGCCTATAGCATGAGAGAGACTTAGGCTTAAGTTGTCCAAAATTTCAGTGGGACCCAAGGGAAATATGTCTAATGTGTTGGATTACTTCCTGAGGGTCCTATTGTGGCCAGCAACAACCCCCCCTTTTTCATTTAGTTATCTACCCAAAATACTAAATGAATAGGGGACCCCTAGTATAATTTTGAGAAGAAATAAAATTTCCCTTCTTCAAAATAAAGATACCATCGCAGGCTTAAAAGAAGTCTTCCAAATATTTCCACCTAAGTCTATGATGGGGAAAAGGTCTTTAAGAAATTGCATTAACGCACAAGGCCCCCAAAACATTAAGCATAACGTCGTGTCGCAATAAGTAGTGTCCATATGGAAAAACCTCACAATCTCCCGATCTGCGATAACGCCGATCGCAATGACCGCACATCGCAGAAATGAAATGACAACACTTAACAAACATCAAACTCTTGCAACCCGCGATGTTGCGACCTGCAACATTGCGATTGCCGCGATGACACATTCTACGATCCAGCGATTTGCGATAAGCACGCCTTACGATGGCACAATCTTCGATAGAGCATAAAGCGAATCATAAATCATTTAAACCGCAAATCTTTTAGGAACGTCATTCAAAGATGACCACTTACCATAACCTGACTTCAAATAATGTGCTTTTAATGATAGTAAGTAGGTTAGTTGTCAGTTATTTAATGAAATAGGGACGTGTGCTTTGTTGAAGAATTGTTTTCACCTAAAGTGGCATGTTTAGTATATCGTCTGCATTTAAAACCCTCCCATCATCTTTCTCAATCAGTCATTTCCGCCTCACCTGTAATCTGCAGGAACTAGGAGATAAGAGCATTCAAAAGCCGAACACAGAAGCAAATGGGAAAGAAGACTAATGCCCAAGGTTCCGAGGCAAAGGAAAAAGAAATAGAGATGGCGCCCTTATACATAGACACTGCATGCAAAAGAGACGCAGGAATTTCAACCTGGGAAGGCATGTATAGGCTGCTAGAAGAGGAAAACCCCAGAGTAATGAAGGAAGATAGCGTCGCGGGATCACCAAACTCTTCCAAGGCATCCTTAGAAGAGCTCGCTTGTTCATTTCTCCATCGAATAGCAGCTAGACCCAAGATATTGCCTTATACAGATATGATCAAATGGATACTCGACAATGCAGAGTTACAAGGCAGACAATTCAAGGCTCCAGGGCATGGGCTCATAGGATCATTCGCCGCACAAGACCTAAAGCTTCTGTACCATCTTCCGGAGCCTCAAAAGATCTCTAACATGCAATTTGTCCAGAAATTTGCAGCAGAGAACCCAAATCTAGCAGAAACCACTAAAGAATGGACCAGGAGGGAGGAGCCACTGAAAAAGGATAAAAATGGTAAGTACAGCACAAGTTCTCTCACCTCTCCATATTGTTTCACTGTAACCATGCTCTGTAGACTGTTTGGGATGCCAGACATAAATAAATTTTCAGCTGAATGACTACCACTCTTAGAAGTTGCCACAAATGCCGATCTCATGGATTGGGCCAAAATATGTTCTGATAATTTGTTTACTGCTTTCATGAATTACTGTAATAAGAGATCCTCGTCACAAAGGGTCTACCCCCCATTTTATCTATCTGCTTACATTATGGATTCTATTTGCTATGTATCTAAGTTTCCAACTATGGGTTGGAAATGGACTACCCAAGACCCCTCGCCTATTCATGTTTACCACAAAGTACTATGGGATTCACAGTTCGCCCCTCACCTCTATCAAATTTTCCATGGGGTCATTTTACCCCTATATAGGATGATATATGGTGAAGAACCCCCGAGGTGCTCACCCGAAGTGCAAGTAGACATCAACCCCGTCGCAAGATGGTTCGGGGAAGAATGGTTCACTTATGTCAGAGTGTTTGGGAGCACTGTACCTCCACATGTCCTACCCCTGTATGTCCCCGACAAGCTTTTGGCTAGAGAAATTGCCTATCAGACTTGCTCTGAAGGCGGCCTAACCAAAGAGTTAAAAGACAAGAAGAAGGCCATATGGCCTCAGTTTCCTGTAGCTTGTGGGGCGTTCTCATTATTTGATGTGGGACATGCTTTTGCCGAAGTAGGGAATGTGACGTCCCTACAATTGTTTAAATTCCCCGCTCGACCTTTTGACCTAAATAACGTCGCCCATGATTTCACTATAAGTGTCATAATAAAAGTGTTCACCGGAAAGAAAGATTTATTTGATGACTTGTTTCAGAATAAAAGTTCATTCCAGGAAGTTTTGCGAGAAGCTAAGTCGAGTTTGTCCCCTGACGACCTCGAATGATTTTTGTCATACAGAGAAGGAAGACTAGTCGGCATCCCTCTAGAAAAGTTGCAGCTGCTCGCCAGAGAACCTACTCCAAGTGTCAGCCTCAGCAGAAACTTCAGTTCTTCCAAATCTAGATCCGACGTTGTTCAAGGAACACCCGAACGCTCAAAAAAGTCTACGAGCGACCAAGGGAAGGTAGGAGAAGTAGCTGGAGATACTGCCTAGTCCAGTGCCATGTTGCAACCACAGATTATCACTTCCTCATCAAGAAATGTCCCTCCTCCCGTGACTACATCGTCACTCGTCAACACCCAGCTCGAGAAAGAGTGGGAAAACTTCAACGAGCTAATCAACTCGGAAGGGCAGATTCCAGCAACGCCTGTAAGCAATGTGCAAGTAACACAGGAAATGGTTTCAACCGTGGTTGGTAGCGTCTTAGAAGCAGAACACGGTCATATCACTTCGTCTCCCGAACTCCTACTTAGTGTAGAAGAAATTCCCCCACTGGACATGTTCTATAGTCCTCAACATAAAGCAGTGGTGAGAAGACAAAGGAAAAAGAGGAAGCTGGAGAATACGCTGTCATAGAACGCCGAACATTTAGACGTCTTGTGGAAAGACCCTAACAGCAACCCCATGGAGAATCTCACAAAATTGTCTCAAATTGTAGGAGCATACGCTTCTGCGACTATCGACAATGCGTCTGAAGTGCAACAACTATTAAAGGAGCAAGAAAACCATATACAACTACTGCAACAACAACTGCAATAGGCCAATGCCAACAATGAAGCATCCAAACAACTCGAGAAACTACAAGAAGATTTTCAGCGGATGCAAATAAACTATCAGAAAAGCCTGGATGAAAAAGGAAAGCAGTTGTACGCTTTACAAGAAATACATAAAGACGAGCCCAAGCTTTCCGAATTCGTTTCAGAATCTACTAGTTTAAATGAGCAACTTATGCAGCAACAGGAAGAGTTGGGATGAAAATTATCGTAGTGGAGTCACTATTGCGAGCTGAGCGACAAACTCACCAATCAAGTGACAGATCTGCGAAGTGACTACAACCAAGCGGACAAACAAGTGACAGAGTATATAGCTTGGCAGAATGGAGAGGAAGCGAAAAGAGCAAATGCACCTAGAATAAATGAAATCCATAAAGAGTTTCTCTTCAACAAATGGGACAACGAGATCAAGCAGGCAGAATAGGCAGCAGAGGCAGCGACGACACAGGCTAGTATCCTTATAGACTGTGTAAATGAAAATTTACAGAGAGCAAACTTAATCACAGAAGCCGTCCCTGGATACCTACCAAACAAGTCACAAATAGAGGTAGAATGGAAAGAGAAAGCGCAGGAAAAGGGTAAGGCAATACAAGCTTTGAACAGATTGGATTGGGAGTGCTATTAGGCATACTTAGTTAAGCCACATAGTCAATGGATGACTGTGAAATGCATCACAAACTCAGCAGAGAAAGTGGTTCCAGCTCTCAAAGATTCTGTTTTCGCAGCCCAGCTCAGCGTAGAAGTCAGCCAACCGACTCTTCTCAGATCCATGCTGAACACTTGCAATTTCAAAGACCAGATCCAGAGATAACTTATTTTTAGTAGTTTGCTATTTCTTTTTGTTTAGATTAGAAAAAAGGCGGTCGTTTGAGAGCCGTATCCTACAATTTTGTAAAAACACTATTATTAGATTTAGGAAGTAGTATTTCAACCCTTCTCATGCATTTAGAGAAGGGTCCGGAGATTTGTCAAAAACTTATCCTCAGAACATGCACTTTTGCACCCTCAGAGGAGGTTTTGATGAATGGATGGATCGAAATTTATCTTTACTTGCATTTTGATATTGCTACTGATGTTGCACTTTTGTACTCTTGGTAGATTTTAGAACAAGTAGAAATAGATTGTTTTGCTTGAGGCTTATGGGTAGAACTAGTCATTAATGGTACTTTTATCTCTTGACAATGTCTCCTTATACTCTTTAAGTAATTTACAGTTTCAATTGTTTATGTGTTATTGCCTGAACATATGGGTTATCATTTGGCACTTTTGTACGGTGGAGTCATATGGTTCATCTGTGACATAAGAATGGCTTATTATGCGATATGTTGTTCACAACTGTTTTGCTTAACTTCTTACGCAAAGTAGTTTATCTCAAATGGTTTCTTTTCTTATGATAGATGAATGATCTTTATTACCAGTTATTATTCGAAAACTTTTTAGATCGCATAATGGAAGACATACAATCCCGAGTTAGAATAGATTTTATTTGTTGTTTCTCATTAGATACAATAGCATAGAGTAAAGTTAAAGAATCCTATTTAGATTAGCTTTAAAATACTCTCAGATCAGCACAGTTCAACTCTATACACACACACACACACCCAATATCAGAAAACTGGTCCCGTTATCCCCAGTCAGACCCGCTATACCAAACGGATAAGGAGCTTCTAACCAAGGTCCTGACCGGGTGGGTATCCCCCCTGTTTTCGACCCGATTTTCAGTGCTTCAACATATTTGGTGCTAGAAGGAGGGCCTGAACCTCCGTGTCTGTTGGAATGATCTTGAAATCATAACATTTGAATCTGGATGGTCGCTCGCAGACTTCCCATTTGGAGCTGCATCCATGTTCCTACCTCTTCCAACACTCCACTTGAAGTGGTAAGACTCTTGTCTCAGGTAAAATTCAATGGTAAGGGTAACTCTTCTGCTTTTAATCATGCCCTTCAATTTATTCAAAGAATTTCGAGTTATGATATTCCAAGAATTGATGAAGGTGTTCTATGCAGGATTTTTACTCTTACACTCACGGCGGAAGCTAGAAAATGATGCAGAGACCTCCCAGTTGCATCGATCCATGGCTGGGATCAATTCGTCAAGATTTTTATTCTTGAATTTGATTATTATGACTATGACCAGGTATACAATGAAATTGATCATCTCAGAGAAAACGATGAATCCATTAGAGATTTTAATATGCGATTTCATTTTGATTGTATAAAGTATGATACATAGACTGAGCTCATAGATGAAGAATCTCCAGATTATGCTGAACCTTCCCTGCCTCCTATATCTGTTCAGGCAGAAATTAGTCCAAGTTTTGTCTCTTTTCTTTCTAATATGAAAGTGAATTCCAATTTCAATATGCAAATCGCTCATAATGAAAGAAGCCCTCAGAGCCTAGGAGTTATCCATACTCTAATACAGGAAGACAAAAGCGAAGACGATGGAGGGAAACCTACCTTGGATCCAGCAGATGACTTTGATACGAAGCCAGATGACATCGTCGCAAACCAACAGATGCAGACCCCAAGCTTCGAACAACAAAATATTTTTCTTTCAGGAAGTATCAGCACACAAAGGTATGATCTGAAACCCGATGTCTATATTGAATCTGATGAACAGATATGTTTCTATGATAATCTTAAAAACGTTGCTTCAGAATCACTCTTCTCTCTTTACCCTGATGTTTTTAATGATGATAACTTTTCCGCTCTCAATGTTAAAGATATTTAAAAAAAAATAGAGGATAATTCAAAAAAGTCATCATTAGATTTTCAAGATAAAGAGATAGTTATAAAACAACCCTCGATTGTTTCCAAGCAAGGAACACTTGAATTTCCTTGTCTGAAGTTATATGGTCAAAAAGAGGAATCTAGGGAAACTGGTAAAATCTGTCATGATGGTTACTTTGCCAACAACGATGTTATCGATTTATCTCAAGTAACTCATCAAAACCCTAAAAATCAGAGATATTCTGATTCAGAAAATACACCATTTAATCCTCATTTTGAGGCCAAAGATCATTCATCTAATATTGCTGACCAAGACGATCTCCCAATCTATGACTCATACCTTGAAGATACCCCCATTCCTATTCATAATCATAGTCTATCTTCTGTTTCACATGACCTGGCCAGTTCTTGTGAACAGCAAAATTTTACAAACTTATCCCAGTTGTACTGTAATTTTATTTGTAAAACAATATTTTTATTATTATTATTCCCACTTACACTCACCTTGTACAAAATCAGATTTTGTCTTAAATTTTCAGTTTTTTGATAGAATCTTTTGTATAACCAACACCTTATCAAAGAGCACCCAAAAGATGAGCTTCCATTACGGAAAGCTAAGCTATGTCAAGGAAGTACAGAACTTCCTTCATTACAAGATCATCGAGACACAACAAAAATACATCTTTACTTTTATAATCCAGTAGATACTCAGTTGGAAGGAAGATTTTGCGAGAAAGAAATTTCGGACAAAATTCCAACTGGGATTTTGCATTCTCATTCCATGTCCAACATTAACATATCAAAGAAAATTCCATTCTCAACACCAACGTTGGAAAGCTACACACGAACAGGAGTAAAAATGAGAAAGTGGCTTCATTGGAAATATCATTTCACCTAGTCACATTTTTGTGTAAAATTATAATAGGAGTAGGAGTAGTTTAGTTAAGTAGTTAGGTTTACGCTTGAGTAGTTCATAATCCAAATAAGGAAAGAAGCCATCCCTATTGTCTACCTGACCTTAGGGAATGTCTACCTCTCACTTCTTTAGTTTTTTTTCCCATGAATAAAGTTTGCTTTGGTTGAACAGCATTTGACGTTTATAAAGAGACACCTTTTTTTTCTCTATCAAAATTTTGAACTTCTACTTCTATGAATGACAAATATTTTTCTTTAAAAAACTTGGTATTTATTATCAATAGAACTTTAATCCAGATATGGTATTAGTTTCAACTCCAAAAAACTGAAGAAAATAATCTCAGCGAAGTAATTTCCTTACGTCGGTACAATGAAAGGCACCAATAACAAGATGAGGAGTCCCAGTAGAAACATCGATTACCAAAGAAGCGTTATTATTGTCATCCAAAACTTTCTTAAGGAAAGAAAATTGACTTCCTCCCTGCCAAAGGAAATCACAGCGTTCAGAGAAGCAATCCAATAAAAACACTATATCTCAAAGAATAAGAGGTCTCATCACGAGCTGACTTATCATCATCACAAATATTATAACTTACTAACTTTGCAAAAACTGTCCATCAAAACAGGGCAACGACTTAAGATTGTTGCAATCAAACGACAGGGGGTCTCATCACGAGCCAGCTTGTCCAGCAAAGGTATAAATCTAGTGAATGACTGTGTCACAATTTGGCCACCAAACCAAGACATTGTTCTTTAGAGAATAAAAAAAAAAAAGTGTCAAAATGGGTTTTTCTCTGAATAGTTGTAAACTCCTAGGTAGGATAAAGGATCATTACTGGTTAATAGGTAACCCTGACGAGGCTATGGACGCCTGCTGGCAGCAGAGGCTCTACCTGCGACAAAGAAGCATATTTAAAAAGGTCTGCTATACAGAGAAGACTTTATCTTAAATTTTATTCAAGACTAAGTAAGGGTTGATGTAAATGCAAGAACAAGCTGAGTATACAAGTAAATGGAAAGGAGTTGAAACAAAATATCATTGATAGTTTGAAGTATAATATTTTTATCTTTCTATAATAAAGTTTAAGTTTTCCGAGAAAATTTTTATTATTTTTAGAAGTTTGAAAAATGTCAAAAGAAAGTCAGAGATAACTGGTTCTCCCAAGTGAATCGCCAATTGTTGTGGCCACCAACAACTGCCCCCCTTTTTCATTTAGTTATCTACCCAAAATACTAAATGAATAGGGGACCCCTAGTATAATTTTGAGAAGAAATCAAATTTCCTTTCTTCAAAATAAAGATACCATTACAGGCTTAAAAGCAGTCTTCCAAATATTTCCACCTAAGCCTACGATGGGGAAAAGGTCTTTAAGAAATTGCATTAATGCGCAAGGACCCCAAAACGTTAAGCATAACGTCGCGTTGCAATAAGTAGTGTCCATATGGAAAAACCTCACAATCTCCTGATCTGCGATAACACCGATCGCAATGACCGCACATCACAGAAATGAATGATCAACACTTAACAAACATCAAACTCCTGCGACCCGTGATGTTGCGACCTGCGACATTGCGATCACCGCGATGACACATTCTACGATCCAGCGATTTGCGATAAGCAAGCCTTGCAACGGCACAATCTTCGATAGAGCATAAAGCGAATCATAAATCATTTAAACTGCAAATCTTTCAGGCACGCCGTTCAAAGATAGACCACTTACCATAACCTGACTTCAAATCACGCGCTTTTAATGATATTAAGTAGGTTAGTTGTCAGTTATTTAATGAAATAGGGACGCGTGCTTTGCTGAAGAATTGTTTTCACGTAAGGTGGCATATTTAGTATATCGTCTGCATTTAAAACCCTCCCATCATCTTTCTCAATCAGTCATTTCCGCCTCACTTGTAATCTGCAGGAACTAGGAGATAAGAGCATTCAAAAGACGAACGTAGAAGAAAATGGGAAAGAAGACTAATGACCAAGGTTCCGAGGCAAAGGAAAAGGCAAAAGAGATGGTGCCCTTATACACAGAGACTGCATGCAACATAGACGCAGGAATTTCAACCTAGGAAGGCATGTATAGGCTGCTAGAAGAGGAAAACACCAGAGTAATGAAGGCAAATAGCACTGCGGGATCGCCAAACTCTTTCGAGGCATCCTTAGAAGAGTTGGCTTGTTCATTTCTCCATCGAATAGCAGCTAGACCCAAGATATTGCCGTATACAGATATGATCAAATGGATACTCGACAATGCAGAGTTACAAGGCAGATAATTCAAGGCTCCAGGGCATGGGCTCATAGGATCATTCGCCGCGCAAGACCTAAAGCTTATGTTCCATCTTCTGGAGCCTCAAAAGACCTATAACACGCAATTTGTCTAGAAATTTGTAGCAGAGAACCCAAATCTAGCATAAACCACTAAAGAGTGGACTAGGAGGGAGGAGCCGCTGAAAAAGGATAAAAACGGTAAGTACAGCACAAGTTCTCTCACCTCTCCATATTGTTTCGCTGCAGCCATGCTCTGCAGGCTATTTGGGATTCCAGACATAAATAAATTTTCAGCTGAATGGCTACCACTCTCAGAAGTTGTCACAAATGCCGATCTCGTGGATTGGGCCAAAATATGTTCTGATAATTTTTTTACTACTGTCATGAAGTATCGTAATAAGAGATCCTTGTCACAAATGGTCTACCCCCCGTTTTATCTATCTGCTTACATTATGGATTCTATTTGCTATGTATCTAAGTTTCCAACTATGGGTTGGAAATGGACTACCCAAGACCCCTCGCCTATTCATGTTTACCACAAAGTACTATGGGATTCACAGTTCGCCCCTCACCTCTATCAAATTTTCCATGGGCTCATTTTACCCCTATATAGGATGATATATGGTGAAGAACCCCCGAGGTGCTCACCCGAAGCTCAAATAGACATCATCCCCGTCGAAAGGTGGTTCAGGGAAGAATGGTTCACTTATGTCAGAGTGTTTGGGAGCACTGTACCTCCACATGTCCTACCCCTGTATGTCCCCGACAAGCTTTTGGCTAGGGAAATTGCCTATCAGACTTGCTCGGAAGGCGGCCTAACCAAAGAGTTAAAAGACAAGAAGAAGGCCATATGGCCTCAGTTTCCCGTAGCTTGTGGGGCCTTCTCATTATTTGATGTAGGACATGCTTTTGCCGAAGTAGGGAATGTGACATCTCTACAATTATTTAAATTCCCCGCTTAACCTTTTGACCTAAATAATGTTGCCCATGATTTCACTATAAGTGTCAGAATAAAAGTGTTCACCGAAAAGAAAGATTTTTTTAATGACTTGTTTCAAAATAAAAGTTCATTCCAGGAAGTCTTGCGAGAAGCTAAGTCGAGGTTGTCGCCAGACGACCTCGAAAGATTTTTGTTATTCAGAGAAAGAAGGCTAGCCAGCATTCCTCTAGAAAAGTTGCAACCGCTCGCCAGAGAGCCTACTCCAAGTGTCAGCCACAGCGGAAACTCCAGTTCTTCCAAATCCAAATCTGACGCTGTTCAAGGAACACCCGAACGCTCTAAAAATTCTACAAGCGACCAAGGGAAAGTCGGAGAAGCAGCCAGGGATACTGCCCAGTAAAGTGCCATGTTGCAACTGCAAGTTATTGCTTCCTCACCAAGAAATTTCCCTCCTCCCGTCACTACATCGTCGCTCGTCACGACAGAGCTCGATAAAGAGTGGGAAAACTTCAACGAGCTAATCAGCCCGGAAGGGCAAGTCCCGAGAACGCCTGTAAGCAATGCGCAAGTAACACAGGAAATGGTTTCAACTGTGGTCGGTAGTGTCTCAGAAGCAGAACACAGTCATATCGCTCCGCCTCCTGAACTCCTACTTAGTGTAGAGGAAATTCCTCCACTAGACGTGTTCTATAGTCCTCAACATAAAGCAGTGGTGAGGAGACAATGAAAGAAGAGAAAGTTGGAGAATACGCTGAACATTTAGACGTCTTATGGAAAGACCCTAGCAGCAACCCGACGGAAAATCTCACGAAATTGTCTCAAATTGCAGGAGCATACACTTCTGCGACTATCGACAAGGCGTTTGAAGTTCAACAACTATTGAGGGAGCAAGAAAACCATATACAACTACTGCAACAACAGCTGCAACAGGCCAATGCCAGCAATGAAGCGTCCAAACAACTCGAGAAACTACAAGAAGATTTTCAGCAAATGCAGATAAGCTATCAGAAAAGCCTGAACGAAAAAGGAGAGCAATTGCAAGCTTTACAAGACATACATAAGGACGATCCCAAGCTTTCCGAATTCGTTTCAAAGTCTACTAGTTTAAATGAGCAACTTTTGCAGCAACAGGAAGAGTTGGGACGAAAAATATCGCAGTGGAGTCACTATTGCAAGCTGAGCGACAAACTCACGAATCAAGTGACAGACCTGCGAAGTGACTACGACCAGGTTGACAAACGAGTGACAGAGTATATATCTTGGTAGAATGGAGAGGAAGGGAAGAGAGCAAATGCACCCAGAATAAATGAAAGCCATAAAGAATTGATCTTTAACAAATGGGACGATCAAATCAAGCAGGCAGAACAAGCGGCAGAGGTAGCGGCGACACAGGCTAGTGCTCTTATAGACTATGTAAATGAAAATTTACACAGAGCTAACTTAATCACAGAAACCACCCCGGGATACCTACCAAACAAGTCACGAATAGAGGCAGAATGGAAAGAGAAGGTGCAGGAAAAGGGAAAAGCAATTCAGGCTTTGAACAGGTTGAATTGGGAGTGCTATTGGGCATACTTAGTTAAGCCACACAGTCAATGGATGACTGTGAAATGCATCACAAACTCAGCAGAGAAAGTAGTGCTAGCTTTCATAGATTTCGTTTTTGCAGCCCAGCTCAGCGCAGAAGTCGGCCAACCGACACTTCTCAAATCCATACTGAACACTTGCAATTTCAAAGACCAGATCCAGAAATAACTTATTTTTAGTAGTTTGTTGTTTCTTTTTGTTTAGATTAGAAAAAGGACGGTCATTTGAGAACCGTATCCTACAATTTTGTAAAAACACTATTATTAGATTTAGGAAGTAGTATTTTAACCCTTTTCATGCATTTAGAGAAGGGTCCGGAGATTTGTTAAAAACTTGTCCTCGGAACATGCACTTTTGCGCCCTCAGAGGAGGTTTTGATGAATGGATGGATCGAAATTTATCTTTACTTGCATTTTGATATCTGCTACTGATGTTGCACTTCTATACTTTTGGTAGATTTTAGAACAAGTAGAAATAGATTGTTTTGCTTGAGGCTTATGGGTAGAACTAGTCATAAATGGTACTTTTATCTCTTGGCAATGTCTGCTTATACTCTTTAAGTAATTTACAGTTTTAGTTGTTTATATGTTACTACATGAATATATGGGTTATCATTTGGCAGTTTTGTACAGTGGAGTCATATTGTTTATGTGTGACATATGAATGGCTTATTATGCGATATGCTGTTCACAACTGTTTTTCCTAACTTCTTATGCAACGTAGTTTATCTCAAATGATTTCTTTTCTTATGATAGCTGAATGATCTTTATTACCAGTTATTATTCGAAATCTTTTTAGATCGCATAATGGAAGATATACAATCCCGGGTTAGAATAGATTTGATTTGTTGTTTCTCATTAGATACAATAGCATAGAGAGTAAAGTTACAAGAATTTGATTTAGGATTAGCTTTAAAAATACTCTCAGAATCAGCATAATTCAACTCGTATACACACACACACACACCAAGATCGGGAAACTGGTCCCGTTATCCCCAGTCGGACCCGCTATACCAAACAGATAAGGAGCTGCTAACCAAGGTCCGAACCGGGTGGGTATCCCCCTTGTTGTCGACCCGATTTTCGGGGCTTCAACAGACCCCTGTGGGGGATCTCGGGCATAATGAGAGCAACGAAATGCTTACGGATTACTCAACAGAGGGGAATGGAGTCGGGTTGAGATTTAGTTTCAGTGCATGGTCTTGGCCGAGGTGTGCTAACCTCACTGAGTACGTGAATCGATGGGGAAGGTGGGGTGAAAAATTAGAAGGGATTAGGAGTCCAGACCTTGCACTGGACTAGACCTCCGCCCATCTGGCCCCAGGTGTAGCTAGCAAATGGCAAAAATAAATGAACGGGGAAAATGATGACATTGGAAATTACAGTCGAGACAATAACCATGGATATTATATGTTATATTGCTTGTGGTTAACAATTCTTTCATGTGAATTGGTTTCGAATAGTAGTGAGATGGCTCGACCACCGAGAGGATAGGGATGTGCAAGACGGGGCAGGGAGCCTGGAAAGGCTAAGGACCCGAGCATGTCAGAACCCCGCATAGGAAGGAAATTGGTGGAGCACCTCATTAGTGAAGCAAAGATGACATACCGAGAGAGAACAGATGAAGGCATTTAGAATTTTCTAGAAGAATGGGAGGAAGAAATCAAGCAGGGCAATGAGATAGAGGAGGAGATGGAGAATTGGAGGACTCTAGTCTGGAACCCAGGGAATACCAGAGGAAGGATAACCCAATTCAAGTAGACATTATACCTTTACTAGCTCATTAACAACTTGATGGGTAAGGCCATAGAACATATCTCGGTGGGGATGGCGGTCTCTCTTCAAGGAATGTCAAGCTACAAACAAGATTTGCAGAAAATTCAATTTCAACTCCACAAGCAAGACATTATATTGGACAGAATTGAAAGACATATCCCATGCATCCTGGAGTTGTCTAAGATGCTTGGAGCAAAAGTCAAGGATCCAACACCTGTGGAATCGACATCGAAGGAGCAGAAGGGCTAGTCAGTTTAATATGTTTCCTTTTGTTATATATGCAGTTAGCATTTGCTTTTCGTTATGCATGTATAAGTATAGATAGATATATAGAGTCTGGTCATGAAACAGAGACATATCTAGCTTGGCTAGAAAGACTAAAACTTTATTATTTTTGGATGGCTTACAATGAAGATAGGTGGCCAACAGACTTGGTTGTCCAGTGGGCAAGTTGAGGTCACCTAGCGAATTATAAATAGAAAATGAAAGGTCCTGCCAAGATTGACAAAAAAAATGTTAAATAGGAAAATGATCTACCTAATTATAAGATGTAATTATAATGATTGTGTGAAGTTCGGTTCAACTTGGATATCTTTGACGACCAATTTTATCCCCTACAGTTGGCACTCTCAACTTCTCCTCATGAAATTTGAAACAATGACTTAATAGAGCCTAAGTCTCACATAAACCAACTAATCTACACCTCAAAATAATATTGTTTAAAATTTTAATCTTGATTCTCATTATAAAAAATTCTTATTCTTCAAAACTATATAAATTCATGATCATTCAAATTGTTATCCTTGAAAATCACGTTTAAAAACAAGGTCATTCAAACTCTTATTGAAAAGTAGATTATTAAATTTGAAAATATATTAAATTATATATAAATTTAATAATTAAAATAAATGATCTTTTTGGAAAAGTTAATTGTTCTTGTTTTTTCCCTTTAGACATTTAGAGATACAATTCCCAGTGTAATTAATATTTTTGGATATTCTTGTTTTTTCCCTTAGACATTTAGAGATACAATTCCTAGTGCAATTATTTTTTTTTTTGGATATTTTGAATGCACAAATAAATTTAAAGTTTCCAAAAACTTTATGATATTTAATATATATTCTCCTTAACAATTCAAATCTGTGATTTTAATAATTTTTAATGATATTTTAAGTAAAAATCAACAAAAACATTAAAAATGAAAAAATTATCATTTTCTTTAATGACAATGCAATTTTTTTTTTTTAATTAAATAATCGAATCGCATTTTAAAAATTAAAATAATATAATTTAAAATTAAAATTATATATATCTATATATATTGTGGCAAGTAAATTAGATATCAAACTAATTAAAGATGAAATGAAAAAATTGATAGAATTAGACCATGAGCATAACAAAAGGGCCTTGAACCTTATAATCTTCGGTTTGAAAGAGGAGGTTGACGAGGATACTTTAGGAATATCCCGAAGAGAATTGCATAATATATTACAAATTGAAACAACATGTCTCACAGAAGCAACAAGATTGGGGAAATTAACTAAGAATAAAGGAAGGCTAATCCGAATAAAGGTGAGCTCTATTGACTGTAAGTATGACATACTTAGTAAAACCTCAAGTCTAAAAGGAATAGGAATATTTGCAAATGATGATCTCATTCCAGAAGATCAAGCAGAATTAAGAAAAGAGGTTCAAAAGGTAAAAGAAGCTAGGAAGGAAGGAAAATGGGGAATAATCAGAAATAGAAAAGTCATTATTCACGATAGAAACCAAAAAGATAGTAATAAATAGCAATTCAACATGCAACTTAGTTACAAAATAAAAAGGGCTTTGAGGATAAAAGCTAAGCGATATGAAATCATCAATGATGTGTTGCTTAGGAAGAATTATGATTATGTTTTACTTAGATGCCTTGAGAAACCTGAAGCAAAAAAGGTTTTCGAGGAACTCCATGATGGACCAGCTGGTGGACATTTTGGACGAGACACAGCAACACATAAAATCCTACATCCTGGCTATTATTAACCAACCTTCTTCAAATATGCACACGAATATGTAAGGAAATGTAAACATTGTCAAACAACGATTGGAAGACAGAGCAAACCCGCATTACCATTGCAACCAATCAACATGGAACAACCGTTTGAACAATGGGGACTAGAAATAATAGGTGAGACCGTTCTTCACTCTTCAAAGCAACATAGATATATCCTTACAGCAACTAGTTACCTCATGCAATGGGTGGAAGCAATTCCAATTAAGGTAGCCAATTCTGAAAACATCATTTAATTTATTGACCAGTTTATTATTACCAAATTTGGCCTACCAATTGCCCTCATTTTTGACAATGCATCTTATTTCACAGGCAATGCTATGACAGAATTTTCTCTTAAAAGAGGTTTTAAACTTAAATATTTTGCTAACTATTATCTTCAAGGAAATGGTTTCACCAAATCTACAAACAAAATATCATAAGAATCATCAAACAAACCGTTGATCAAAGTCATAAAAACTGGCATAAATCTTTAACATTTGCTCTATGGGCAGATCGAATAACACAGAAGGCCACAATAGGAACTTCTCATTTTAATTTGGTCTATGGGAAAGAGGTTGTCCTCCCTACAAATGTAGATATTCTCTCTCTAGTCTGGGTTCAATTTATTGAAGAATCTCCTTCCTTTTCTATGCAATTAAGGCAATCGCAAATCCTCAAGCTCGAAGAAGAAAAAGACAAAGCCAAAATCACACATGCACATCATCAACAGTTAGTCAAATCTTCATTTGGTACAAATTCTGTAAGTCCTAAATCCTTTCAGCTCGGAGACTTTGTATTGAATTGGGATAAAGCACACGAGGAAAAAGGTAAGCATACTAAATTCCAAAGAATGTGGCTTGGCCCATTTCATATTATGGAAAAAATTGGCACATCAACCTTTTTATTGCAAGATTTATCAGACAAAAGAGATTCTCTACCTGTTAATGGGAAGATTTTGAAGAAATGTTTTTCATAGAAGATAACCTCTTCTATCCCTTGTACACTATTGCCTTTACTTTTCCTAGGAAACTAAAAAAATAAATAGCATTTACTTTTGGCCTTTCAATAATAATCTCTTTTATATTTTGACTTTTTGCTTGTATAAGTAGAGATTGTTGAGAAGATAATTTTCACATTTGAGACATAAGCTAATTTCTATTTTTCTGGAACCTGCTTACTTTCCACCAAAATCATTTGTCCTTTGCAAAACCTCAACTTTATAAATAAACCTTTGTTCTACCATCAGTCAAGAAAAGTATCTTTAACAAAGAAAAGACTCTCTACAGAAAAGCATCTTTAACTCTATAATTGTCATCCAGAAACTCTTAAGCAATGATTCTCCCCATTTAGTAAATTGTTCTCTTTTTAGAGTGTAATTATGAAATATACATAAACTTAAAAGGAGGTCTCATCAAGAGCCGACTTACCATGTTCATAGGGAAATAATAAACTGACATTACCAATACTACATATCAAAAAAGGGTAATGACTTGAGATTATTTTAATCAAAATACAATGGGGTCTCATCATGAGCTAGCTTGTTCAATTGAGTTACAACTAGTGAATGGCATTATCAATTTTGGCCACTAAACCAAGAAAATGACCTTTAAGTAGAAAAAATTAAATTTTTAAGAAAAATAAATTGTTTAAAAAAGAAAGGAAAAAGAAGTATATGAACTTGAATTTATCTCTAAAAATTACACTCTTATATGGATGGGATACTAAACCTTTGTTGGTTAAAAGGTAACCCTGTCGAGGCTATGGACATCTACTGACAGCAGAGGCTCTACCTGTGACAAATGAGTACATCTAAACGTAATCTGCAAGAGTCGCCTACTTTATCTTTAAAACCAAGTAAAGATTGATGTAGACCAAGGAATTTGCATTTTGAAAAGGATACGAAATGGATGATAATTAGGTGGATTTTATTTCCTTATTCAGAGAAATGTTACTTATCTTAGATTTCATAATATGTGAATTGTGATACTGTGGTAAAGAAAGCCAATACCTATCGCATCACAACGCTTTACTCAAAAGCAAATCTTATAAACTGCAAAGGTATGCGTAGTGCGATGGAAGCTAGACCCGATATAAACAAATATTATAAACTATAAGTTAAGTCCAACGCCTAGTAGAAAGGCACTTTATGAAGTAATTATTCATTTAGGCAAGGTACACTCTAAGCAATGAAAAGTATGCCACTCAACTCGCATTCCCTTGAATTTTAAATAACTCTGGAAAAACGCACAAACCAAAATGCAAGAGTGCGATTTGCGATAATATTATCGCAATCGCATAATTAGCGTTTTCACACTTGAAACTTGCCACCTGAAATTGATCCTTTCCCATCTATGATGCAGTAGTTCAAATGAGTAATAAAGGAAATGATAAAGGACCTTAGTGCGTATTTAATAACTTTCATGGAATTTATGTTAAGAGTAGCTCAACGTGATATGATATCTTTTCATCTGTGTTTTGAATAAAAGCTTCTTTCTTGTCACCTTTCAAGGTTGACTGTATCATTTAATTCTCGTTGTCATTCTCTCTTTGTGTATATCTAATAACTTCCATTTTCTCCATTTTAGGAAACCTCTGTAGAAAACATCGTTAGAAAGAATGGCAAAAAAGGGAAAGGCGACTGCATCTAAGAAATCAGAGATGGTACCGCTTTTCTCCGATACAACATGTAGTAGATTCGAGGGAATGGGAAGCCATGTATGACCTGTTAGAAGAAGAACAACCTAGGCCACTAGTAACAAAGGCCACGACTGATGCTTAGGAGTCATATGATGCTTCTTATTTCGAAACAGCATGTTCATTCTTAATACCATATATGGATATGGTGAAATGGATAATTGATGAGGTAGACATCTCAGATAGAATCTCTAGGAACAAAAGGAAATAGGTCATGGTGTCTTTTTCACCATACAATTTATGCCTAATGTACGAGCTACTAGAGCCTCAAAATCTCTACAACAATGAAGTACTTGAGTAGTTCGCCAAGGAGAACGAGGACCCGCTGGACATTACGAAGACCTAGAGATCAAGTGGAGGTAAGCTCAAATGGGATAAAACTGGTATATACTTAATGGCATCCATTTCTCCCCCTCATAGTTTCGCAGCAACAATGATGTGTAGGCTATTCGATAACCTTGATAGCACCATGTTTTCCATGGAATGGCTCCCGCTAATATATGCAGCAGTAAATGCAACAATTATGAACTGGGGTCAAATTTTATCCGACAATTTAGCAAAGGCCATTACGGAATATAAAAGGAAAAGAAGTGTTTCTTTAAGGATTTCCCCCCTTTCTTCATGAGTGCTTTTGTAAAGGAGGCAATTTGTTCCAGTTATTAGTTTTCGAATATGGGATGGAAGTGGACTATACAGAACCCGCTTCCTGTCCATCTATACCATAAAATTTTGTGGGAATCTCAATTTCACCCCCATTTTTATAAAATCTATCAAGGTGTTATGCTACCTATTCATAAAGTAATTTTTGATAGAACAACCCCTAGGTTTTCTAAAGAGGCCAAAGTAGATATCTTGCCAGTAACCAGATGGTTTAGGGAAGAGACATTCACCTAGATTAGATTTTTTTAGAGCATTGCATCACCATATGTCCTCCCATATTATCTCCCCAACAAACTAATGGCCAGAGCAATAGCGTACCAGACAGCAGGGGAGGGTGGATTGACCAGAGGACTGAAAGAGCAAAAAAAGGCCATTTGGCCTACCTTCCCATTACAATGTGGTGCTTTCACACTACATGATTATGGACATGCAATAAAAGAAGCAAAGATTATTACGTATCTGAAATTGGCTACAGTTCTAGGAAGGAAATGCGACCCAAGCCACATTGCCAAGGAATTTACTACTATGACAAAAGTTAAACAGTTCACCCACAAAGAGGACGCCTTTGATGACCTATTCCTACAAGCAGAAACATTTTCACAAGTTCTACATACGGCATCAATACTGTTGACCCCAAAAGATATTAATGCTTTCCATGTGTACTGAAAAAAGATATTATTAAAGGTCCCATTGGACATACTACAGATTGAACCAATAAATGAGCCAACTCCCAATGTAAGCTTGGAGGGAAGATCCAAAGAAAATTCTGAAGAAGAAACCCAAGATAGGTCGACTCTTTAGTCAGAGCACTCAGAATGGGAGTCTCAAAATGGGGGAGGAAACACAAATAAAGAGTCTAAAAAAGACACAACTCAAAGTACAGAGGACACGACCGAGCAGGCTATGGAAGAGAAATAGGCAGAGGTTGCTTCTACTTCAACTTAGTTAGGTAAAGCTCTAGTCATTGATTTGGAACAAGAGTGGGAGAAGTTCAATAAGAAGCTCCACACTAACACAAATCTTGAGCAAACATCTAAAATGGAAACTCCCAAGCAAACATAGCATAAAGTAAATCCAGAAGAAACAGGGGAAGGAGCTACTGGCACTCAGGACATTGAGTTCATTCTTGTTATTCCTACTTCATAATTTGTCTTAAGAATTGAGGAAATACCTCTGTTACATGTATTTTACAGTGCTACCCACAAGGTTGTAGTCAAAAGACAAAGGAATAAAAGAAAACTAGACACCATGGTTGTTATGACTTCGAAAAATGAACCAATGGATATTGTATGGAAGGAATCACCTATCGACCCATCTGAGAATTTCACAAATCTGTCATAGTTCACAGGAGCATATGCCATAGCAGCCATCGACAAGGCGACAAAGGTCTGAATGTTGCTGAAGGAAAAGGAACGGAAAATTATGCTGCTAAAACAACAAGTAGCCCAAGAAAAATCTAATCAGCAAACATAATTACAAGTAGCCCATCTATAAAGAGAATTCGAACAGATGAGGGTATAACACCAAGCCAGCTTAGCATAAAAGGATTCGAAAATACAAGCCATGATAGATCGATTTAAAGATAATCCAAAAATTGACATATTCATCAAAGAAGTAGTCAACCTCATTTCCCTCCTAATGTAGCAAAAGGAAGTATTTTGCGAGAAAATCTCGCAAATAAATCCTTATTGTGAGACCAATGATAAATTAACAAATCAAGTTATTGATATGAGATTTTAGTACGACGAAATCCACAAAAGGGTTTTTGAATTTATCACTCAACAAGAATCAGAGGATGGAAGAAAGGCTGACCTACCAAAGCTGGAAGAGTCGAAAAAAGATATTTTGTTTATGGATTGGGATTCTCGGTTGAAACAGGCAGAAATGGCAATAAAAATAGCAGCAGGAGCAGCAAACAGTATAATAGAAACCATAAATGAAAATCTTCATGGAGCCAACCTTGTCAAGGAGTGTGTACCACGGTTTCTTCCAAATGTCGAACAACTAGAACAATAGTGGAAATAGGCAGCGCAGGAAAAAGAAGAGGCAATGAAACAATTAAACAGGCTGAATTGGGAGACATACTGACGGTTTCTAGTGAAACCACAGAGTCACTAGATGACTTTGAGGTGTTTAACAACCTCTACACAAAATATGGTACCAGCACTGACACATGCCATATTTGTTGGGCAGTTAAAATCTACAGTCAGCCAATCGCCTTGTCTC
>APFE030212694.1:0-25346 GCA_000404065.3 Pinus taeda | reverse complement strand
CTTTTTGTGTGAAGTAAAATTTCATATTAAAAAAGAAAATCTCAAAATAAAATTAAAGGAAAAAATTTAGATGAAAAATAATTGAATTTATCTTATTATTATTTGACTCTTTCTTATTACTTTTCTAAATACTTAATTTCACTTAGCTATCTTATATGGTATACTTTTACATTAAATGTAATGTTCTTATAATGATATAAAAACAAAGTTGTAATTGCTCTAAAAAAACTAGCATTGTGATAGGGCTATAAGGGTAGTAGACTCCATCTTGCAAGTGGGACCCCTTTTGTCGGCTTGTCTTGAAGACGTCTTAGCCTTTACTAAGGCATAAGATACCTACTAGACATGGACTTGCTGGGTGTTGGCACTAGCCTGAAGGTTATAATGGCAACTAGCCAAGTTTGAACCTAGGGGGTATAATGGCAACCAACCAAGATTGAACTTGGGTTTTTCCCAAGTAATCTAGATGAGTTAAATGAATATCTATTTTGGTAAAGTAAAACTCACGTGTTTAGGCCTTTAGGAACCTAGATTTTGTAAATGTGTTCATATTGTAGAATTCCATAATGTGAGTATGTTTCTTAGAAGTTAGATTCTCTGATGCAGGAGCATCTAGATCGAGCCAGCAATGTGACGGGGTGGTCACATGTTGTGGCTAAATGCAAGACTTAAGGAAGGCTTAGTTGTTAAATTTGTGTTAATTTCAATAAGGGTAGGTAGTTAAAAGTGGTCTAGTTTAGTTAAATGATGATAAAGATGAGTTATAACTGAATAACTAATTCTTCATGTGTGGGAAGAAGTAGTTAGTGATGACTGATGTATAACTTCCTTTTGGAAAAAAAGGTAGAGGTAGAATAGAATAGAGAGGAGAGGAGAGGCTTGGAGAGAAAAAGTTTGTAAGCCTCTGGACATTTGTAAAGGGCCATCGATTTGAAAATCTGGCCATGAACCAAGAGAGTTTTTATAATTGATTACATTTGTCTATATTGATGAAGAATTTGTTTTGGAAATTCTGTGTGAATTATATATATTTTTGGTTAAGTTTTGTTTAGAGAATGTTTGAATCACTGTGAAAAGCATATGAGGAACGCATCGATTTTAATTAATATCGATTTATGTATTGAATGGAATTCAATCTACACATGCTAAAGAGGATGTACGAAAAGGGATCGATCATTCTAGAGAAAGATTGAATCGAAGTTCGATTCAAATTGGTATTGGTATATCGGCTTTGGAAAGTCGATTTCCAGGATAGCGCAGTGGAATTATGGACGGAGGGATTTTGGATGAATTTGTGGAAAGCTGAATTAGAATTGAGGAACCGACCGAGTGATGGGGGTATGGCACAGAGCTTGTGCCAGTGGTAAAATCAAACCATGGTCTGGATGATATAGAATCTGTCATTATGTGGAAGAATGCAGATTCCAAAATTGAGATCGAAGTAGTCTGCGTGGAGTTAGAGTAATCGAATAAAAAATGGAGACAAAATTGATAGAGTTAGATTGAGTGGACTGTCGCACTGCAGATGGAGACAACTTCCAGTAAAATTGATACGTAAGTGTTTGTTTGTTTATATCTTACTGATATATATGTTTGAATGCTTTTGTTCGTATAGGTCAAAGATGCAGATTGGTATTGATCGACTGGAGAATCGAGAGCAGTATAGTGAATCCACAAGTTAAGGCAGAACCAGAGAAATTGAACCAAAGCAAACGATGAGCAGACCTTCGATGATGAAATTGAATCAAATGAAATTATGAAGATGAATGACGGCAAAGGATGGACGTAAAGGTTGTTAATTCTCTGTGCCAACTGTAGTAAAAGCATACCAAAGATGAAGGTCGTCCGAGGAAGTGATATGTATTGGTAAGTCATACAAATATGAATCAAAATGGAGCTGGGCGTATTTACTTTGGAATTGGTAAATAATGGTCCACAGTTTGATTATCAAATCAAAGGCGTCGTGGTAGCAATCAATTGCAGATTCTCTGTATATTTGTTCTGCGTGTAATAAGTTGGAACAAAATTGTGCTAAATTGCAAGTCCACATGCAGCGTAGAGGCGGAATGGAATTGGAGTTTATTAGCGCAGTTATTGAAGGTGCATTTTTATATGCATGAGCGGGAAAATATTCTGGGTTTTGCAGGGTAGCCTGCATCAAGTGGTATCAGAGCAGGAATAGCTCTGTGTGAAGAAACAAGTTTTTTTCTTCTTAATTTGAGTTAATTGCATGTGATGAATGAATGCCAGATTTTGAAACTAATGAAGATTGCAGCACAGGAATACAGTGCAATTGAGGAAGGAAGCAAGATCAATAGGATCTTGAAGGTGAGCCGACAAAGTCTTTTTTAACTCTAATTGAAGGTTATTCTTGAACAATTTGGTTTACAGGCATAGTGAAGAAAGTCTCAGCGGGAAGAAGTAGATCACTGCTGTAGAGCAGTGATAGAGGAGTCCAACAAAGGATTCTAAGTGAATGTGGCAGAACCTGAAGATTCAATAGAAGTTGAATAAAGTTGCAGATGAGTGAAGCTTGAAGGAGCAGTGGAGAAATGCTCGAAAGGTTCCAGTAGAGGACCGGGTGATTACCAAAAGACAAGATCTGGAGGAAGGGATTGGTGAGGTAAGTGGCAGCAGAAGAGTTTGTTGTTGCAGAGGCTTGGTGCAACTCATGGGTGAGAAACTCATGGCGAAGGATATTACTATTGAAAGTCATAAAGGGGAGAGTAGAGGTTCAGAAAAAGGCCACAGTAGAAAGGGGGAGAAAGAAAATGCCAAGGCAAATGGCATAAGACAACAGTTGACTGATGAATAGTATGAGAAAGAGAAAGCTGAGATAGCAGTTCATCTTGAGTTCTTAATGGAATTGCTATAGGAAAATATGAAGGACCAGAGAGTGGGTTGGCTCATGAGGAAAAGAGTGAAATGGCAGAGGCTACAACAAAAAAGAGATCAACAAATAAACATACAGTTAAGAGAAGAGTTGAGGAAGCTTGAGCAGATGATGAGTATACAATTGAGACATGAAAAACTCAGAGCAGCTGAGTTGAAAGTGGAGGTTTCCATTGGTGAAACAGAGGAGGAGATCATTGATGATTTCTTGGGCTATTGCGCAGATCCAGATCAACTGGATGATGTAAAATCTTGTGTTTTTATAGCTGACAATTGTGATGTGATTACATGGTTTACTGAGGAGGATGTGCAATCTTATGAAGCTGTCATAAGTATGGAGAAGAATCTTTCGGGAGATAAATACTCGGAAGAAGAAAGTAGCGATGCATTTGTACTTGAAGCTGTTGCAGTAGAGAAAAGAGCTCAAGAAGAGAGGATGAAGACAAAGACAATGGAAGATGCCGCAAGAAAATTTGTTCAGAGAAAAATGCTTGAAGAAGCAAAAGAAGCAGATGAAATAGATGAAGTTATCTGCAACCCAGAGGAAGGAATATCTTTGGATGATGATGAGGAAGTGGTGAGATTGTATGAAGGTCTCAAAAGTTCAGAAGAGAACTTGCATCAGCATACCAAAATGTTGACAGGAAGACTAGAAGGAAATTCAGAGAAACAGGGGACAAAAGGTAAAACTGATGGGAAAGACGCAAATAAAACAATTGATGTTCCACAACAACTTGATGACTGCTTGTTTCATATGCCCTTGTCAGCAATCTTGGCTACACTGTTGCCGCTCGAAGGAAGTTCAAGTATGCAAGAAGGCCAGATGAGCGTCAGGAAGAGCGTTTTATCAGTGGAAGAGAATTCGTTAATTCAAGATGTAGCAACAAAAAAATATTCTGTAGAGGATGTGCAACTTTCCAAGAGAAGCCTGAGAGAGACAGAAAAGGTCAAAGAGGGTTTAAGTGATGTGGAAGTATCGGTGCGACGAAGGGGAAGACAAATCAACGTTTAATTTTCTATTTGTTAGCCAACGAAGACCTCGCGGAAATACCATCAAAAATAGGGATCAACCCTGTTCTGTTCCCGTGGTTTGGGATGCATATCAAGTAAGTGTCCTTGAGAAGTTAGCAAGCAGAGACATAAAATCAATTGGAGGAAGGGTTAAGTTGCCAACATCTTGCCTTCACGGTGATATAGGGTTGCCCGTAGTTGGTAAAGGCGTTTCTTGGCAGGAAGCATGTGGACCCAGCTACCGTTCCTCTCCACCTAGTGGCTCCTCAACATTATTTCAAACAATCCAATGTCACACACAAGGAATATCACTGACAGTCCTGGAAGCGAAAACTGCGTAGAAGACGAGAGCCCAAAGATATTAGTGAATAAAGGTGAAAAGGGACAGCCAACAAAGATTGTCAAAGAAGCTCATGAAGAAAAGACCATGATTTCTGAAAACTTAGCAGAAGATCATCATGCTGTCATGATGATAGGCACGATTGAGTCAGCCGTGGGAGATGTTGAGTTGATCAACGTACCTCAAAGAAGACAACATGAAGTAGAGGTTCACCTAGAAAAAGGTGAAGAAAAGGAAGAAGTGCTGACAGTAACAAGAAGTTAGCAACAGGTTCAAGGAGGAAAAGAAGGAAGCGCTCATCAAGAAGCTAATGTATGGGAGAAGGAGCTAGAGTTGCTGGAGAAATGGCTAAAAGCACCAGTACCTGATGAAGACTGCAAGAAGTTTGCAGTAAAAGAAGCAGAAGCAGGGGAGGAAGTTCACAACTGTGAACCAAGGCAAAGAAGAATTATTAGAATAGATGATGCAGGGGAAAAGTTTGAAAAATCTTTGAAATAGTTAAATCAACACACTGAAGTGTTGATGAAAGGAAAAAGTCCAGCACAGCAATTTGAAACTCCGTTGAAAGGAGACACACAGTGTAGATGTGTGAGACAAAGGAAGATGCAGCTGGATAGCAGCAACCAGCTAGAGTAGGAAGGGAGAATTAATGAAGACGACCAGTAAGAAGATCGACTGGAAATAGAGACTGAGAACATAAAGAAATTGAGGTTGCAGCAGACCAGAAGGAAAACGCTGGCAGCATCAGGAAAGGTGAATAGTCAAATATTAAAAGATTTTCAGCAAGTTAAAAGAATTTTTCCAAATGGTCCTAATGCCACCCAAAATCTTGAAGAGACTGAAACAACGGTAAAAAAAAAACATTAGATTTATTGAGACAATCTCAGTGAATGATCTGGTGAATCATTCGGTTGTTGAACCCATTGATTTTCATTCAATAAAGGTGGAGCGACAGCATGGAGTAGAAGGAGAAAATGTAACATTGGAATTTATAAAGATGGATGACTTCAAGAATCAAGAAAGTATACGCATAAGGTGCGCATTTCAAATATTATTGCAAGTAAAGGATTCGCTGGCGGCGATTTCTCCGAATGGAAAGAAATTCACTGTTTTTGATGACATCCATGGTCAGCATTATGACCTTTTTAACATCTTTGAGGTTAGTAGGCTTCCTTCGGAGGACAATCCTTATCTTTTTAATTGTGATTTTGTTGATCGAGGATCATTTTCAGTGGAATTCGTACTTGTGCCATTCGTATTCAAGTATATGTGTCTAAGAGGAAATCATGGAAGCAGGAGTAAGAACCAGATTTATAGTTTTGAGGGAAAAGTCAAGTCCAAGTACAGCGGAAGTATGGTTGAGCTTTTCGCTGAAGCGTTTTGTTGTTTGCTTTTGGCTCATGTCCTCAATGACAAGATTTTTGTTGTCCGTGATAGTCGTTTTAGTGTTGATAGTATAAAACAAGATGATATCAAAAACAATGTTCGGTTCCGAGAGCCACTTGAAGAGGGTCTGATGTGTGAAATACTTTGTAGCAATCCATAGCTCCATAAAGGGCGTGGACCCAGCAAACGAGAGGTTGGTTTGTCTTTTGGAGAAGATGTGACCAAAAGATTTTTCCAAGAAAACAATCTTGCGCAGTTGGTCAGGTCTCATGAAGTTAAAGAGGAAGATGAAATTGAACACAACGACAAACTTATTACGGTGTTTTCAGCTCCAAACTATTGTGATCAGAGAAGGAAGATGAAGCAAGAAGCAACTGACATGCCGCCTAAACGGAGGAGCAAAGCATATGGACAACTCCAGAACAAAGTCTGGGATCCAGGAGGAATTTTTATTTTTCTTCATACCTTTTTGAAAGCACATGATCAAGAGATCATGAATGTTTTCAACCGTGAGAGTCTGATGCAGGAGCAACTAGACCGGGCCAGCGATGTGACGGGGTGGTCACATGTTGTGGCTAAATGCAAGACTTGAGGAAGGCTTAGTTGTTAAATTTGTGTTAATTTCAATAAGGGTAGGTAGTTAAAAGTGGTCTAGTTTAATTAAATGATGATAAAGATGAGTTATAACTGAATAACTATTTCTTCATGTGTGGGAAGAAGTAGTTAGGTATGACTGATGTATAACTTCCTTTTGGAAAAAAGAGGTAGAGGTAGAATAGAATAGAGAGGAGAGGTGAGGCTTGGACAGAAAAAGTTTGTAAGCCTCTGGGCATTTGTAAAGGGCCATCAATTTGAAAATCTGGCCATGAATCAAGAGAGTTTTTATAATTGATTACATTTGTCTATATTGATGAGGAATTTGTTTTGGAAATTATGTGTGAATTATATATATTTTTGGTTAAGTTTTGTTTAGACAATGTTTAAATTACTATGAAAAGCATATGAGGAAAGCATCGGTTTTAATTAATATCGATTTATGTATTGAATGGAATTCAATCTACACATGCTAAAGAGGATGTACGAAAAGGGATCGATCATTCTGGAGAAAGATTGAATCGAAGTTCAATTCAAATTGGTATTGGTATATTGGCTTTGGAAAGTCGATTTCCAGGATAGCGCAGTGGAATTATGGACGGAGGGATTTTGGATGAATCTGTGTAAAGATGAATTAGAATTGAGGAATCGACCGAGTGATGGGGGTATGGCGCAGAGCTTGTGCCAGTGGTAAAATCAAACCATGTTCTGGATGATACAGAATCTGTCATTATGTGGAAGAATGCAGATTCCAAAATTGAGATCAAAGTAGTCTGCGTGGAGTTAGAGTAATCGAATAAAAAATGGAGACAGAATTGATAGAGTTAGATTGAGCGGACTGTCGCACTGCAGATGGAGACAAATTCCAGTAAAATTGATACGTAAGTGTTTGTTTGTTTATATCTTACTGATATATATGTTTGAATGCTTTGGTTCGTATAGGTCGAAGATGCAGATTGGTATTGATCGACTAGAGAATCAAGAGCAGTATAGTGAATCCACAAGTTAAGGCAGAACCAGAGAAATTGAACCAAAGAAAACGATGAGCAGACCTTCGATGATGAAATTGAATCGAATGAAATTGTGAAGATGAATGACGGCAAAGGATGGACGCAAAGGTTGTTAATTCTTTGTGCCAACTGTAGTAAAAGCGTACCAAAGACGAAGGCCATCCGAGGAAGTGATATGTATTGGTAAGTCATACAAATATGAATCAAAATGGAGCTGGGCATATTTACTTTGGAATTGGTAAATAATGGTCCACAGTTTGATTATCAAATCAAAGGCGTCGTGATAGCAATCAATTGCAGATTCTCTGTATATTTGTTCTGCGTGTAAGAAGTTGGAACAGAATTGTGCTAAATTGCAAGTCCACATGCAGCGTAGAGGCGGAATGGAATTGGAGTTTATTTGCGCAGTTATTGAAGGTGCATTTTTATATGCATGAGCGGGAAAAGATCCTGGGTTCTGTAGGGTAGACTTGCATCATTATCTCTTAAAGGTTCACCAACTTTGTACTTATTATTAACAATAATTAATAATGTTGACTATGGTTTCCCATGTTGATAAAATTTGGCTATAAATTAACATGGTTGGCCATGTTGAAATTAGTTGACAATAGTTGAACTAGATGATTATATTTAGATATGTTGATAACAATTGACTATAAAGTAATATGGTTGGTCATATTGAAATTAGTTAACCATAGTTGAACTAAATAAATATGGCTGATGAAAATTGATAAGGTTTGACCAACATCAATAGTAGTTACTATAATTGATTATAGTTAACCATGATTGACTATGGTTGACTAAAAATGTTTGGTTATGTGGTTGACTTTTATTGGCCATGTTAATTCCAAATATTATATTTATGTTTTACTAAACAACATTCCAAATTATAAAAGTGGTTCCTTTGTAATTTATAATTACAAGACACAATAGAACCATTTAGAAAATTGCATATGACTATGAAAATTGCAATTTTTAATTCTCTAAATTGCAATTTCTAATTTTCTAAATTACTATAGTGCAAATTCTAATTTCATAAATTACAATATCCAATTACCAAAATTTATTGTTGTTGAAATTACCTAAATTGCAACATGTCATAAACAATCAATCAATTGTTCAAATAGCATTTATTATTAACGTTATTTCTTGTTAATTATTTTCTCTTCTTGTAATCATTGTTTTTTTTATAGTTGTCATATAACGTCATTTTTGTAGCTCCCTAATCACTGATATTGTATCACCATTTAGCAAGTGGTAGCTATTTTACCTATCACTGTTGTTTTTATGAAGAAAATCATTTTAAAGACACTTCTTTCCTTGAAGAAAAAAAACTAATATTTTTATTTCAGGGGGCTAGTGTGTAACTGATTTGTAAGATTAGCCTCTGGCCTAAAAACCATGACAAAGGGCATCTAAATTGTTAAAATTATATGAGGATCAAATACAACCTAGACTACAATGACCCTTAAAATAGACAGGTTCTAAATATCTTCTCTCAATTACCATAAAGTTTCAATCCTAAATAACCTTACAAAAAAAGCCCTTCAAATCCAATCATACTAATAAAATTTTAGAAAAAAACTAATTTTAAGATAAATATTAAAAATAGATCATAGGATCATTAGTGAAAGATGTGTTATTGGTGTAAGAGATGAAGAACACGTAAATACACATTATTGGTGTAAGAGATGAAGAACACAAATTTAATATTGTTCTTAAAATTATTTTAAAAAGTTGGAAATGTTTAAAGGATGCAAAAGAAAAGGAAGAAAATTAGTCTTTCAAGGTTTTTAAAAGTTGAATGAGATGGAAAACCATTTTTAGTCATGGATTGAAGAGATGGAAGAAGTTATACATAAATAAAAAATAGGAAATGTCGGTAGAAAAATATGTATATTAAAAACTACCATTGTATATGGCTATTTCATAAGGTCCAACAAACTCTATTATGAAATATAACAATATGATTTTTTTCTCATCAAGGATGATTCATGATGTCATTCATCGAAAGAGTTTCCTTACAAATTGCCATGTGATTGCAAGTGTAACTTGCAAAGTGGCTCAGAATGAAACCATAATCAAGACTAAAATGAAATGTACCTCATAAATGAGGACTAAAATTCAATATACCTAAGTAATTAGTCCCTTACCCTCAACATCACCCATAAGATTTTAAGAGGTGATTATCCTTTCAACTCCTATAGATATAGGTATATAGAGATCGTTTTAAATTAAAAGAGTCATATAACTTATTTCAATTTAATTTGGTAGTTTGGTTATATTAAAAAATGCAATTTTCTTCATTGTAGGTCTTCATAATTTCCAAATGGAATGTTAGTGGTTGGACTATACTATAGCCCCATGAAGCTCCCCCTTAAACCTAGTCAATGCTCAATCAACTCAAATAGTTATAAGGAAAATCCCCTTTTTTGCCTAAAAATAAAATCTTTTTCAGTTTTTTTCAAGATTTTAGCTAGGTTTCTTATTTAGTATTTTAATTCAACCCAAATAGATTTTTTAATTAGTATTTTAATTTATATCATGAGATTTCATAGCAGTTTTAGTTTTAAAAATTTGTATATAAACACCTTAGTGTGAGAAGTTTTTTGAGTTTCCCTAGCTGGAAGGTCTTCAATAGGTATGCTTGTTGGATGTGGAGGGCCCCCATGCTTTAGCTTGTGCACTTAGTTTTCTTTTCTTCTTTAAGTCTATTTTTGGCATATATTTTCATGTTGTTTTGATGCTCGCATATTTTCCTTTTTATATACTTTCTCGGGTTATCTTGTATATACTCAGAGTTCTATCTTGATATGCTTATAAATGTTCATAATTAATTTGCCTAAAAATAAAATCTTTTTCAATTTTTCGAGATTTTAGCTAGGTTTCTTACTTAGCATTTTAATTCAACCCAAATAGATTTCTTAATTAGTATTTTAATTTATATCATGAGATTTCATAGCAGCTATAGTTTTAAAAATTTGTATGTAAACACTTTAGTGTGAGAAGGTTACTTTTTATAACTCAATTTTGAGAGCTTTAGTTTCATACTTTCAAGAGTTGTGTTGTGGCATGATCCATGTCTTTTTCATTAATAAATGAAGTTTTTTTAGTTTCCCTAGTTGGAAGGTCTTTAATAGATATGCTTGTTGGTAGTGGAGGGCCCCTATACCTTAGCTTGTGCACTTAGTTTTCTTTTCTTCTATAAGTGGTAGTGGAGGGCCCCTACACCTTAGCTTGTGCACTTAGTTTTCTTTTCTTCTATAAGTGTATTTTTGGCATATATTTCCATGTTATCTTGATGCTAGCATATTTTCCTTTTTATTTACTTTCTCAAGTTATCTTGTATATATTCAGAGTTCTATCTTGATATGTTTATAACTGTTCATAACTAATTTACAAAGCTTGTTATCCATAAACTAAGACATCTTAGTTCATACTTTTGTAGATTAAATTATGTTATACGATGATTAGAAAAATAAGCCTACTAATGGATGATGTAGAAGAGTAAGAGCGACCACCCCAATATCTTTATTTTAGATGGTCATAGTGAATGCAAATGCTTTAGACATATTATATCATTTTTTATTTATTGCCATTTTGGTTTTCAAATCACTTGATTTCATTGTGATACTCCAAAATCAATGAGACATGACAATGCAAAATATCAAGATTCAATCATTGAAACCTTGGGAAACCAAGAAAATTACAACATTTAAAACATTGATGCATCTCTAGTGAATCAACAAGTTGTGGGTATATGAGAGTTTCATTTTCCAAATAATGTGATTAAGTTTTAATTCATACTTTCTTAAAAATCTCATTTTGATCGTCAACCCCTTTATTTTATCCAATTACCATGTTTAAGTTCTCCAAACCCCTTTATTTTATCCCATTACCATGTTTAAGCTCTCCAAACCCATCCACTATGTTTAAAACTTTCTAATAATATACATATCTAATTTAATTTCAATCAGACTACGCTTGCTTTCCTAGAAGATTAATTTCAATCAGACTACGCTTGCTTTCCTTTATTAACCATAGTTAACGCCCTAAAACCCATGCCAAGTACACAAAATATTTTAATTTCAATCAGACTACGCTTGCTTTCCTAGAAGATTAATTTCAATCAGACTACGCTTGCTTTCCTTTATTAACCATAGTTAACGCCCTAAAACCCATGCCAAGTACACAATATTTTAAGGATACATGCTGCTAGCCATGACTAGATTAAGCATGCATTAATCTCATAGATTGGGGCCGCTCTCTTCAATGCATAACGAAGCGGTTTCACTCTGAAGATGTCATTCAATTCCAAATAGGTGTGCAGTAAAATTCTTGAAGGCTTTCCCTTAATATAGAGATCTGCCCATTTTTAATCATCACATCCTCGTCCAGTTTTTCTATTGTCTTTTGGGATGCTTCTACCTCTGCATTCAATCTCATCACTTCATAATCAAGTTGCTCTCGTTCTTCCTGTATCATATCCTTGTCCTTTGAAACCTTGCCCAGGTCCTCTTTTAGGACTTTTATTTGTTTTAAACATCTCTGCAAGTCAGCTTCTAAACCACTTACTATTTCATTCTTTTTTCCCAGCTGAGATTCCAAATCTGCCACCATGTGGTTTGCAGTGTCAAGCAGATGTTGCATTCTTTTGATTTCAGCATTGGAAAGCTCTCGATTCTTCAGAAGCATTGCAACATCTTGTAGCTGGTCCACTTCAAGAACTCTTGAACAAAGTTTTTCTCTCACAAGTCTGGTAATCAAAGTTTGGGCTTTAAGCTCATCTTGCAGTTCACTGTACTCCCAATATTGGTCCTCCAACTGCCCAGCGGAATCTTTCCTCCAATTCACTTTTTGTCCTTGGGCTTCATTGCAAGCATATTGGGTGATTTCTTTCAAAATACCCTTTACCATGTTGACACTGTCCTTGAAAAGATAAGCTTTTTTTTCCAACATCTGCACATCCATTTCATGTTCATTAACCACTATAGCATTAGTTTTATTTTGTCCATTGACCAGTCCAGCATTACTTTTGTATTTCAAGGTTTCGAGTAGCTTAGAACAGAGCAACCTATTTTCATCAAACAGTAACAATGACCGAGTCTGCATCTCATCAAGCCAAGGACATAGCTCTTGGACTAACTTCATTAAACCATGCAAGCCATTGCCAATACTATTCTCTCTTCTGCCTCCGAGTCTAGACCCTTGAAGGCCATCAGTATTCTTCTCCTTTCTTAAACGTTCATGATAACTTTGAGAGCTCTCACAGTCGGCTAGTTTATCCTTGCAGAGAGAATGCTGATCTGCACTGCCACTCACCCTGATCAGTTTTTCTTGTTGAAGCTTGGCTGCCATGTGGTCGTTAATATCTTCCTTTAGCCCAGGATTCCATAATGGTCTGTTTATAGCCCTTTCACGATCTTTAAACAACCATTGAAGCCTTGAATATGATTTCTTTAAACCATAGCTTTCCCTTTCTTCATCATAACATCTTTTGATTGACTGTAGAGTATCATTTGCTTTCTCGGTTCCTATTCCTGATTCTTTCAAAGCCTGTCTTAGTTGTGCAATTTCATTGACAGAGTCCTTTAATTTTATGTTGAGCCTATCCCTGTAATGCTCAGACTCTGTCAGCTGACTTTTTAAATTGGCTTCCTTGTTTTTCATATCTAAAACTTCTCTTTGCAAAGCAACATTCTGCACTTCAAGATCCCTGATTCTGTCCCTCAATCGCCTTTCACCGAACTTGATCTTCTCTTGCTTATTTGCACACTCACTTGACCTCCTATTCAACTCTTTCTGTAAACTTGACTGCAATTCATCCTTCTCTTTCTGAATCACCATAAAAGCTTCATTGGCAACATATTTTTCAGTCATTCGATTTCTGATTTCACAGGATAAATCAAGAGCTAAATTCCTCTTCTCCTCCAGCAACGTCTTCACCTTTTGCTGCAGTGTCTCTACAGCAACAATCATAGATTCTGCCCTATTACGACCCATTTCTCCCTTTCCACCACCTGCACCATCATATGATGCTTTTGTTAATTCCATCTCCTCCGACAACAGCGACTGAGCTAGTTCCTCTGCTGTTCTTGCTTTGTTTTCCAACTCTTCTCCATCAATAAATGTATATGGAGCAACATTTTCATATAAGGCTTCAACCCACATGGTTTTAAGCTTTTGTCTATCATCCTCTTCCTCTGTATTTTGCCTCAAATTCAATGACTCGGAAGATTCTGTTTCTGTTTCTTCTTCTTCACTGGTCCAACAATGGTGTTTCACAAGCGATGCTGCTGATGATGGAATAAGTTGTTCAAACACAATCTTTTTATCTTCCACAAGATCGCCATCTCTGCTAATATCTGTAACAAAAGAAAAATGATCCTCTCCATCGCTGGGCAAAGGAGTAACTCTTCCTCTTAATGGCGAACAGCTTCCGCTAGCACTATCCGACGTATTTGCTTCACTAGTTGGATTTGGTACTGTGAACCTCGGTTTACTTGAACAAGATCGCTTCGGTTTCCATCCAAAAATCCCCAACATTTTGCACTATTTTTCAAAAACTCACTTCAACGACAAGTTGCGGAAGTTGTTAAAAAATCCGCTTCTTTGACGAAATAATTGCTGAAATCGGTGTTGAATAAGTGATAGCTATTTCCCAAGTTCAACTTTCACTTCAGAGTTATTTTCTCGTGAGGATAGCGATAGCTATTTATTTGAATTAATATAATTACAAGTTGTATAAATATGCCCAGACGACATTCAAAAGTGTATGCATTTTAAAGAGTGGTCGGCTTGCTTAAACATATTTTTAAAGATCATTATTATCAGGTGTTTATAGCTTTTATTAAATTAATATTAATTATGATTTTTGTTCGTGTTGGCTTGATTCTTGAACATTTGAATTTTAAATTTCATTATTTATATAATAATATTTTATACAGCGTATAAATTTCCTTATTTATATTAATATTTTATACCAGGTTTGATTACTAAATTTCCAAGTGATTTATTTAGTTATGATCAAATAAAGTTATGATCAAATAAACCACTTCCATAAACATTATTATTAATTATAATTATATAAATATAATAATTACTATTTATAATTACTTTAATAGGCATGGTTTATATTGGAATTGGGCTTGGGGACTTTCAAATCTTTAAATTGTGGATGGTGGAAATTTGATAATGTGGGAATATTTTTCTTCTAATACATGATCGAATTGATGGAATAGAAAGTTTGCCAAGTTTTCCACTTTCACAAGTTAATTCCTAATTTTAATTTATTAAATAATAATTTGCGAACCCTCAGTAGGTGTTGCAATGACTTGGTTATGAATAGCGTCTACACTAAACATTTTAGCTCCATAAAAATAATAAAATATAATCATTTTGTTGCACAAACTTCTTCCATTGACATTCCCCTTGGCTACGCATTATGTTCCAATCCATTCAACTCTCTTTGTTCATTTGAGCAATCAATTCGAATGTGGGTGTCGTTAAACACCAATCCCTACTTGTTTTCAACTCTTACTTCCACCCAAGAAGTAAGGGGTGAAAGCATGTGGGGATTCAAATACACACTTTCACCCCTACCCTCAATCCATCCACCAAGTGGTAGAAGTAAGGGATAAAGTGTGTATTAAAAAATGTACACTTGCAACCTTCAACCCTAACTTAGGTGGAAGTAATGGTTGAAAGCACACTTTCAAAGCCTTCCCCACAATCCACAAAAAGGAGCTCACCCCCACTCTAAGTGGGGGTAGGTGGGTTGCACATTTTGAAACCCCACCCTTGCTCAATGCACACCTTCACATATTGTCCCCACCTAACACACTTTCATGCCCCAACCCCATCCTCACAAGGTGGTGGTAGAGAATGAAAGTGTGTATATTTCCACCCCCCAACCCCACTCAATGAACACTTCCACTCTCCACCCCCAACCCCACTAGAAAGGGAGCAGGGGATGAAAGTGTGTATTAAGTACAAGGTGGGGGATGAAATTATACATGCTTTAACCATTCACCCGCACTCATTGAACACTTTAAATGGGATGTGGACATTGAAAGTATGCTCACTCTCACCCCTGAGCTAAGCTCAATGCACACTTTCAACTCCCAACCTCGTGTAAGTTTAAGAGAGAGAGAGAGAGATAGAGTTTATCTATATACACAAGGAAAAACAACATTTCAAACCCATATTTATGGTCTAGGAACATAAACAAAAACAATATTTTATGCTTGTTGTCGCGCAAAGTTTCTAGGCACCGTGACAACCCCTGGAGTAGGGATGCGACAACAAGGCCCTAAATATGTTTCTAGCATAATGGTCAAGGCACACGATTATAGACGATCATGCATACCCTAAACAACAATCATTGCCCTACAAATATAATGTTGGGGCACTAATATACAATGTTGTGCACTAAAGGAAGGCCTCCATACCTTAACTATGGTGGGGATGAAAAGTGGGGCCTTAGGCTCGAAAGATAATTTTAGTGTGCATGGCTATACAAGAGTCTTAAACCATCATACACACCTATATAAGAAATCTTTAGCCTAAGAACATATATGGGCATCATTTTAAGGTTAGTATTCCAAGATCAACATTAAGGCTAGAATTAAGAGTTAAGATTTGGGGCCAAAAATAAAATACACGGCCTTCTACATTGTTTCTAAAGCCATTGGTTATCAATATAGTATATATATATTTCCATAAAAAACCTTGATTCTATGACTTCTAAATTAAATTATATATGAAAAATCCTTACTTCTGAGGCCCATAAATTTTACATATTACCCCCACAACATCATACAAGTCATATAGATGGAATGTTTGGCGTACATGTTAGATATTCAAATCATTTCGAGAGTTTATGTACCAAAGATGGATCTTGGGACCCTAGATATAATCCGATGATGAAAATTGATAACAAATTACTTGTATGACTTGCTGGCCATGCACATAGTCCCAAAACATATAATATGAGCCCAATATTTTTTTCAAAGGGGGGGGCAGTCCCTTGCAGAAGCTTTTATTAGGCCCAATTTTACAATATATACATCAACAGTCACATCAAATCACATTTTTACTCCGGTATATAGCTGCACTATGATAGCCACGCAACGTCACATTGAGGGGAGTCGATCGCAAGCAGGGCGCGAGAAAGCCACATCAACAGTCACATCAAATCACATTTTTACTCCGGTATATAGCTGCACTATGATAGCCACGCAGCGTCAATGTGACGGGAGTCTATCGCTGGCAGGGTGCGAGAAAGCCAACAACCCCTACCGCGCGAAACATACACTCATGTGCAATATGAACCCAATATATGTAATATGAAATCTTTAACTTATAAGTAAAATATTAACATCATTTTGAAATATTGATTTTGAAATATTGTGCATTAAGAATACTAGAAATAGGCCTCGAGACCTAGGCATGGCTTAAGAATGAAAAAAGCTAAATTACTTTTATAAAATATGAATCATGCATAGACTTTGAAATACTACGAATACTCAATATGAAAATTCTTTGACTTACCAATGAAATATAAACATTGTTTAAAAAAATTGCCATTTAAATAATTGGATATAAACGCCATTTAATAATTTTAAAACATAAATATAGTATTCTATAATCAAATCATGATTCAATGCTAAAATCCAATATTAAACCTTACCGCTTGTTAAAATCCAAATATTAAACCTTACCACTTGTTGTTAAAACTCCCAAAGTTATTTGCAAAACATCAAACTCCTGCTCAATGATTTGTAAAAAGACTTTACCAAGTTTGTGTGCACTAACCAAATCTATGATAGGTAAAAGAAAATCGTTAATGTAACCATTTATATGTTACTTTATGGAAGGATGGAAAATTATAATTAATTTTATTTATATATTCAACAATTTAATTTTTTTTTTTTTTTTTTTTTTAAACTTTAATGAAATTAAAACCCCTGCAAAAGTAAATCCAAAAACATCCTACAACAGAGTGGAAAGCCTAAAAGTATTAATTTCTTTTTTTTATCTGTCATACCTGAGGCTAAAACATCATCTTTTAAATATGTCATGATTTCAAAATACGATGAAATCTAATTTGCAGTCACACTAACAGTTTTACCAATATTAGAAGCAGAAATGAGGAGACCCAAAGAGAGGTTTCTCAAACAAGCGGCCCGCCTTTAAAGAACTCAATGAGGGCCAGCGCCAGAAGGCCCACCATCGCAAGCCGACCATTCCACGTTTCAGCATCTGAAGACATGAGAGCCTCAGATCTGCTCTCCCTCGTCACGCCCTTCAACATCGGTATCAGCGACGCAGCAGTGAACACGGAAGCCGTCACCAGAAACCATAAAACCCCGCCGTTATTCAGCTGAGAGAAGAGGTCGTTGCCCGTCGCCGCCTCCACTCCGACGGCCGACACGAAGCCGAGCATGGCCAGCCTCCCGTTAATCGTCTCCGGCGCTGGCCCACTGAACGCAAAAATATCACGAAACTTGGGTGCCAATGGTGGGCTTCGAGGCGCATCACTGGGCTTAACTTCCGGCTTTAATCAAAGAAATTATGTTAGTGTTAATAGATTCTAAATGAGAATCAGTGTAAACAAAACAATTGCTAAACTTTACTAATTAGTTTCAGAAGCACCTGTTAGATTCTCAGTCTTCAAAACATTACAGACAACGTAAACTTTTTGTGAAATTACCTTGCCCATACACTGAATTCGAATACCCTTTCGATGCCCAGCAAATTGGTTCGTTGGAATCGATCCCCCGACCTTGTGTACATGAGGCTGTTGTTTAAACGATAACAACGTGAGGCAGACGGCTCTGGGGTTGACGGCCATGACTGTAGATCGATTTTACTCTCGCACAGATCGAAAACGCCTGGCAATGCAAAGACAAATGGTAGATTACTGGGGTGGGTCAATTTATAATATTGTTATTGACAACGGTTCAGCGTTGGGTTAGAACCTGACTAAGTCCGTGAGTCTAATCAGTTGAATAGAGAAGTTGCAGGCAAGGAAAATGGCGATTGCGTGACCTAACGGCTAAACTTAGACTGAGTTCTCCGGGGCAGAGAAGGCCACGTTTATCATTTCTATGTTTATTCGTGTCCACAGGTGGGAAGCTCTTTGTAAAATATCTGCCTCAGTTAATCACAGAATATTTGTACTGCTACACTGGTACGTACATGACCTAGGCCTTCACATTAATTTTGATATTCAAGGCGCGTTATTTTACTGTTCGTCAGCTTTTACTGATATTTCATGTGGTCAAGAATCATCTTAGTACCTGCGTGCATACGGTGTAGGGTAACTCTCATTTTAAGATGCCATGTAAGCTAGAACTCATGATGTCTGCGTCAGATCCGTGACATGGACTCCATGAACATCAACAGCATTGACCTCTGAGGCAACTTGCATAATTGTGAGGTCAGGTCACATTTACATAATTTTAACTATGACTAACCATAATAATTAATGGTTTATTGTTTTCCCATTTTCATTATTAAATTTCACATTTCACATTATTCATATACATTAAATTTCACATTATTCACATATCGTACAGAGGACAAGAGGAAAGGACACTGAATTTCAACTCTTATCTCTATCCACAATTTCTATTTCTAAGTTTTTATTCATATATATTAAATTTCACATTATCCATCTCTATCCACAATTTTTATTTCTAGGTTTTTATTCATATATTAAATTTCACGTTATTCACACAATATACAAAGGACAAGAGGAAATGGTTCTAACTCTTATCTCTATCCACAATTTCTATTTCTAGTTTTTTATTTTTGCTCTAAAAATGATGTATCATTAATATATTAAAAAACTATGAGATATAGGTTGATTGGTTTTAGTGGGGTTTAGTTTTCATGAGGTTTTTATTTCAAAACTCATTGGAAGGGGTTGAGGGTGAAAAACATCGATAAAGGTTAAAAAAAGTTGTGACTTGAAATATCAAGTTGTATAATTCTAAAAATAAACTTATCAACTCCTAAAAATAAACTTATTATCATTTTCTTTATAAAATAGAATTAATGTAAAAGGTGGTGAGTGTGGCAGGGATCATCATTCAAGACAAAGTAAACTACAAAACTTTTGAATGAAACTTTCTTAAAGTCACAAATAATAAGGTTGAGGCATCAGTGCTTTTTCAAATAGCAAAGCTACTTGATACAAGGAAAATTAGGAGTTTACTAGTCATTGGTGATTTGGTTGTAGTTATCAAAATGATGTACAAATCATCCTAAGTGATGACAAACATGTATTATGAGGGCTCAATCTTTGGGCACATCAATAACTTAACATGGCCTCTAGTTCTTCATTGCTTAATCCTTTTACCATATTTATATTCAAGTGTGAACGAAACACAAATTATTATTGTGTTTTAGTAGAATAATGGTTTTGGAGGCTTATTTTAGAATGCTTATTAGTGTGGTTGGGTGTTTTCATGTCTTATAATAGGTTTCTCTCTTGATGTGGGGTTTTCCTTCTCATTGCTTGGGATGTGAATACAATTATGAATTTAGGATCGTAGTTCAAATATTTGGCATGATTTCACTGTGGTATTGCTCTAGAGGTTTGTTGGTTTTTGTGGCAAAGAGTCTATCGGTATCCTTTGACGAGCTTTGTGGAGCACTACTCTCTCAATGTGGATAATCAAAATGACTTGGATTTTTTTGATTACTAGAAAGTTGCATTCTTAGAAGAAAGTTAGAAGTGAAGAACATTATTTTTGTAGAAACTTTATATAGTTAGAAGAGACAAAGTGAATCCCTTAAAGTTAATTATGTGAAGCTTCAACATATAGTTGTGAATTTAATTAAAAGTATCAAATCTATTATCACTTATGTTAGACCATCTATTCTTACGGAAGAGTGTTTGATATGAAATACGCAGAATGGAAATGTATTATCAATTTTACAGTTGCCTAGTGAAGCCGTCAAATGTAATATGCCTTTTGGTGGATTTTAGACTCTCCGGAGCATTGCCTCGGCGAGCCTGCGATGACTCATTCGGGCCTCTTCTGTGGATCTCTTTGGTAGACCCCAAAGAGTGCAAGGAGTTGTGGCTCACTCAGTACCCAGATTTCAGGTGATGTGTTCTAATGGGCGATGGCACTCGGGAAACCTCGTTCATGAGATTATGAAAGAGACGCTAAACCTAAGTTTTTGTAATTTAGGTTTTTTTTAATGAAAAAGTCTATAGTGCATTCTAATGGGCGATGGCACTAGGGAAACCTCGTTCATGAGATTATGAAAGAGATGCTAAACCTAAGTTTTTGTAATTTAGGTTTTTTTAATTGAAAAAGTCTATAGTGCATTACCAATCTTGCTTCTTGTTTTCTCAATGCACTATTAGCATATTGAAATTGTAAGCTTTATTATGTCCTTTTATTCCAAAGCCCTGCTATTGCATTTTGCACTTTATTTTTATTTCTAAGGCAGTTTTTTAGTGTAGAAAGCACATAAACTTTACGTTGCTATAAACTAATAAGCAATGCTTGTGGAATGTAGGATGCATTTTTAAAATTCCTTTAAATAATATTTTGTTGTGTCCATCTTCAGTATATTTAGAATTTCAAGTTTTATAATGAGACTTGTTAATCTAAATTACATATTTATGATAAATAGTCCATCACAATAAGATTTCTTATTGGCCTTTTCGTATTGAGTTGTGATCATACACAATTATTGTATTAAGAGTTTTGGCTTAACCTTAGTGTAGGTTAGAAGTTTTGTGCTTTTGTCCCATTCTTTTTCACATAGCCGTCTCCCAAATTTAAATTTACAGCAATATTTTTTTTTGTGATATTTTTTTTAAATATTTTTCCAAAATTTGATTTACTATTACAAATCTGATTAGTAAATTTTATACAATTCAAATACTTCACAATTTCTTAGAAATTGTTTCTTCCAAAAACTCTAAAACATAAAACTTGAGTAGCAATTAAACTGCATTCTAGTTTATAAATTTTCCAATTTAAATAACAAGATACAATTTTATTTTATTAACTCAAATAATAAATATTGGAACCAATAAATTTTATATTTTTTCGGGAAAAAAAAAAAACAAAACAAAAAAACAACTTATTCACTATCCATTGAAAATTTATATAATTTATAATCTTAAAATTCTCTAAAATATTAACAATATATAACTAATCAAATTAAACAAACAAACCAAATAACAAAATTTCACCCAATTTTAATGAAAATAAATAAATAAACTATTTTTATAACTTTGTTATAATGATTTTACATTTTGTTGAGAAAGTTAAAGCCACGGCACACTTAATAAATGAATTAAGTAACAACAACCTGAAATAAAGGGATTACATAAAAATCATGTTTATATTATCTAAATTTTGTGATTGGGTAAAAAAAATTGGACTATTGTTAATTTCATTAAATTGATTTTAATATATTTGTTTATCGATAAATGTATGTGTATTTATTCTGTATTGGATGGTTAGTTATAAGTTATATCAAGGTTATTTTATTTTATTTTCAATAAAAAGGATTTTTTTCTTTTGGTGTACATATAATAAATTTTATTTTACATGTCATAAGCATTCCCCAAATGAGGAAATTTTATTGTAGATCGGAAAAATAAAAAGCATCCTTCACATGTTGAAAAAATATAACATTAATTAAAGGGAAAATAATTCACCCTAAATAAAAGCAATTAATTTTATATACACTCGAGTGGATTGGAAGTTTTATAATTAATTTGAGTATTTAATAAAAGTTATAGTTATATATTATATATATATAATATATATATATAATTATCTTTTAAATAATTTAAATGACAATTGTATCCACTTG
Organism: Pinus taeda; assembly: GCA_000404065.3. NCBI lineage: Eukaryota > Viridiplantae > Streptophyta > Pinopsida > Pinales > Pinaceae > Pinus > Pinus taeda. The sequence goes on along the minus strand of APFE030212694.1, from coordinate 3,257 downwards.
GGTGGATATTATAATTTAAATGATTTGGAAGTTCATTATGAGTATTTTAATAAAAGGTTATGGGCATATATTATTATGTATTTCAAGTGTAATGGGAAAGTGGGCAAATATCTTTATTTTTATTTACCATTATAATAATTTTCTTTTAAGTAATTTAAATAGCAGTTGTATTTATTGGGTTTTATATATGTTTTACATGTTTTTGAAATTAAATTATAAGTTTTATTTTAAATTTATTATTATGTATAATATATGGTTGAATTGAAGACTCATTTTTATTTGATCACGTTATTAAGTATTATGTAAATTTAAAATAATAAAATACAGTTAAGTCATAAACTCAAAAATTCCCATATCTTTTATAACTGAAAAAAAAAATAGTTTATATTATATAAATTTTTAGTTTTTTTAAAATTTTTAGTAAATTTCGTTTAAAATATATAAAATAAAAAACTTTACATTGTTATTAAAGAAAATGACAATTTTTTTATTTTTTGCCTTTTGAAATATCATTAAAAATTATTAAAATAACAAATTTGAATTATTAATTCTATATAGATTAAATACATAAAGTTTTTGGAGACTCTAAATTCATTTGAGTATTCAAAATATCCAAAAATAATAATTATACTAAGAATTGTATCTTTAAATGTAAAGGGAAAAAACAAGAACAATTAAACTTTCAAAAAAAAATTCCCTATTAAATTCATATATAATTTTCAAATTAATAATCTACTTTTCAATAGGAGTGTGGATGATCTTGAATTTAAAATAGATTTTCAAGGATAACAATTTGAATTTACAAGAATTTAATATAGTTTTTAAAGATAAGAATTTTTTTGAAATGAGAATTAAGTTCAAAATTTTAAATAATATTTTTTGAGGTGTAGATTAGTTAGTTTATATGAGATTTAGACTCTATTAGGTCATTGTTTCAAATTTCATGAGAAGTTGAGAGTGTGAGTTAGTTGTAGGGGATAAACATTGTCTGGAAAAACATTCAAACTAAACCACACCTTAGGCAACCATTGTAATTACATCTTATAATTAGATAGATCATTTTCTATCTAACATTGAAACAACCTAAAATCAATTTAAAATTTAAATAATATAATAATAATAATATTTTAAACAATAACTAAATATATACATTGAAGTCATCAATAAACATTTTACAATATTTGACAAACCATAATGATAATTACATTTATATATTTTCAAATAAAAATTTAAAACAATAATTAATTAGTTTCTTTCTTAAAATGTGGTGTGAGAAAGACTTACCGACTAAAAGAAAATTAAGTTATTATAAGAAGGTCATCAACCCCACCCTAGAAGATCAAAAGTATCTCTATATTTTAACTAGCTCAAAGAAGAAAACTACTATAGCAAAGATTAGAACAAATTCTCATGAGTTCCATAGTGAAACAGGTCGTTGGGCAATTCCTAAAACACCATGGATGGAAAGGATCTGCCATATATGTGAGAATAGGAACATCGAGGATGAAAACCACTTCCTCTCAGAGTGCCCTTCACACAACCACATTAGATCTCAGTTTCACAATCTTTGTTACAATACTGACCTTCCTAGCCTTTTACAATGTCAAAATTTTAGTGAGCTCGAGAGGCTTCTCTCCAAGCTTTTCGTGCATAGGAATAAAATCTTAAATCAAAATAATTAATTTGTTTCTTTAGGTCCGATAGACCAATGTTTGGTCTCAGTGGACCTTAACCATCATCACCATCATAATCCTTTGAGTGAAATCAATGTATAATTTCCTTTTAATTTTTTTCTATCCAAAATTTCATTCAAGTGGTATGTTTATCTTTATTCTTTACACGGAAACATGTAGATGAAGGGTGGGTTTTTTTAGTACACGTATGTCGTTTATATTCTATAAGTATATATATAAAGTAAAATTAAACAAAACTTTTTAAAATAAAAATAATGTCACAAAAATGTATTATATAAATATATAGATAATATAGTAATATAATATATATTAATAAATTATATATATATATATATATCCTAATGAGGGTGTTAATATTGAGGACGCGGAAGTCTTGGTGAGAGTGCTTGTCACCCCATCGTAGGTGATGGACATTTATGTCATTGATGAAACCGTGTTTTAGTGCATGCAAGCTTTACAGTTGGGCTTATTTATCAATTTTGGTAGCATGGTGGTCTTAGGTTGCATTGTTGAGGGTTTATATGGAGGTGAGAGTAAACCATCGACCTCCCACTATAAGCATTATCTCTTTCTTGGCTTAAATATCTCCTTAGCATGGAGGTTAAAGCCCATAATTGAAATGTAAAAAAGTAGAGACAAAAGTTTGCAAAGGTGACAGAAAACTTAGCCTTTCTCCCTCGGAGAATGACTCAATGTTTTGTGGAGGTTAATAGGTAAGGAAAATTTTATGGAGTCTTTTGTCGTGATACATTAGTTCGTGTTCTCTCATTGCATGGTTATCTTGGTTTGTCTACTTTTAATTAGTATCAAATTTAGTTATTGGGTTTTCAAATTTATGTCTTTAGGTTTGAAAGAACGACAGAAATTTGAGCCACAAGGCAATTATCTCTTATTTGCTTGCATGTGATCTTGGGTCTTGATTTCCGGTCAACATTTGGTCCTAGGGTCATTGGGTTTGTCTGGTTGGCCACAAGTTATCTTGCAAGTCGAGGGGGGCTTAATTTTGAGTATGTGCATTTGAGCTTGTAGCTTACGGTGTTTTCCTAATTCTAAACGAAGGTCTCTCACTAGGTTGGTGGAATCTCGCAGTTTTTATGCCATGTCTGTAAATATTTTGATTCAGGGTTTTGTGTCAATTAATTGTGCTTGTTGTTTTAGCTTCTAAGATGTGTGAGTTTATGTGGGCCTTTGTCTGCATTTAAGATAGTGAGGTTTGTTTCACACGTTGAGGTAGTTGTGCTTGATTCCTCTCTTGATAGGGTCTATGTTGAGTCAGGCGTCTGTGCCTTAAGATATTTGGATGATTATATAGGATTTTGTCCTATTCCTATTGTTGGAGAGTCTGGTTCATTCTCTTGCTTCTTTGTAGGAAGGAAGACGAGTGCAAGGCTATAGAGAAAGACCAATGGATAGAATTTGAAAAAGAAATGAGATTGAGACAATTAACGATCCGAAATGACTCAGATATTCTAAGATGGGGACACAGCACGAAAGGAATCTTTAACATCAAAGAAGCTTACACCCTCCAAGCAAAACAAGTCCAAGATGGGGAAAGAATCCTTT
>APFE030212675.1:0-27625 GCA_000404065.3 Pinus taeda | reverse complement strand
AGCATTTCTGGGTCCCTTCCTATTTATAGCAGTCCCTAGTTTATCTATAGGAAGTAAAATTAATTTTGGTCTTAACAACAGTTGGAAATATTAATTAATTAATTCAGTTGAGTTAATAAAATGAAGGAAATTCGAATTTGAAGTCTTTGTGAGCATGCACATGAGTTGTCCCACTGATTGAGGAATTTATCCTTAATTTCCTCCACTGATTGGGGGGATAAGTATGAGTTCTATAATGAGAGAATCAGTTGACTTAGTTCTAACTAGTCAAGTCCAGTTAGACTATTTTAACAAGTTGTTAAAATACTAAAATATAGTTTGTTAATGCTTGCATGCATGTGACAACTATTATTTTAGATAACTGAGAATTCACTCATGGATAACTGTTGGATGTCAGTTCTGTCAGAGACCCAGTTGAGATCAGATGTGGGACAATGTACTATCAGATGCTTGGATATTTCTAGTAAGTATTCCTTGCATGGAGAAGGATCTATTATAGGAGACTGGAGGACTTGTGGCCTATATATTGAGGCCTAGGTAGTCCATGATTTTCATCTTCTGATTGAAGATCAACAGAGTACAGAGAAAGCAGGATAACTATTGAGCTGATTCTTTTTGTATGTTGAAGAGGATTTCCACTTGATTGATAATACATTGTTGGGGTTTTATGTTGGTGCTTTCCACAGTGATATATTTTGTGTTATGTGTGTTTGAATTCTCCATATCAATTATGTGTGTTCTTATTGATGTTGCTCATGGTTGATTAAGCTTTCGCTAAATTGTTTGTACAAGTAGATCAAGTGTATTCGCTTTAGTACATTGCATTACCAGGTTGATATACAGGTGGGAAATTTCTACATGGTATTAGAGCTAACTAATTTGTAGTAAAAGTTCTACATGGTATCAGAGCTAGCTAATTTGTAGAAAAATCCTACAAAATTCTACATGGTATCAGAGCACAGGTGATCAAGGAGAGAACAACAAACTGAGAGGAGATTTCAAAGTTTTGAGTTTTGGGCCAAGAGTTTGCAGAGAATATCTGAAAATATCTATACAAAATTTTCAGAAATAAATAGCAAATTTGGATTCCTTGTGGAAACATACCCAAAAAAAAAAATCCGTTGAATCGGAGTTCGGATGAGGGAGATATTGCTGATTTAAAATCAACTATTTTTCTAGAAAATTTCGTGACGGTGGGAAAGTGGAAATAGATTGGTGTGCTAGCCAAGAACCTGTATTCACTTGAGGTATAATATGCGAGCAAGGCAAAGGTTAGAGATTCGGTGGTTGAGAGGGAGAGTATATTACCTCTCAACATGCAGAGCTAGAAGAAGTCTAAGACAATTGTGGAGGAGCCACGATTGGTGCAACAACTTCAGGAGGTTGTGGAGCAACCACAATAGCTGAGAGGAGACCGAGTAGAGACATCTACTCATGTAGGAACCTCCAGTAGGGGGAAACATCGAGCCAGGTGGGCAAAGGGATCACATGCAACCATACCTCCAGGTAGGAGGTGGGGCGATGTGGAGTGATCGTCCCAAGGAGGAGGGGCAGGATCCTTGCGGTACCCAACCTCTTGGATGAGACCTTGCTACAGGAGCCCCAATGTGGAGTAGCAGGAACTAACTGAATGGGTAGAGACAGATGCGGATGGAGCGGCAAAGAGAGCGACAGTGCAGGGAATCCCAAGATAGCGCATAGCTAGCAAGCTGCAACAATGTGAGAGGCACAAGTGTTTTGCATAGTGCTAGGTGGCACAGAGAGGTGTGCAATGGTGTGAGATGCATGGAGATGTTGTAGTAGCGCAAATGTCAGAGAGGGAGTACTTGTCAGCAGCAGGTAGAGCTTCATCATCAGAGTATGTTCCTAGCCCAACAGAGTGGTCAATTGGGAGTGTTTTTTTCCCAAGTGTTGTTGGAGCAAGTGGACTAGGTAGATGTGTTGCATGCAGAACATTCCAGAGTTACAGGATCGGGTTCGAGAGGAAGCCTTTCTTGTTGAGAGGGAGTGTTGAAAAGTGTGCAACAAGAAATGTTAAATTTAGAATGTGCTAAAAATAGACCTGCTAAAAATATCATGTCTAAAAATAACAGTTTGGCCAGTAAGGTCATTGGCCACATTGGGTGAGAGGTGAAACTGCTAAAAATAGAAAGTTCTAAAAATAGCATTTCTGGGTCCCTTCCTATTTATAGAAGTCCCTAGTCTACTTATAGGAAGTAAAATTAATTTTGGTCTTAACAACAGTTGGAAATATTAATTAATTAATTTAGTTGAGTTAATTAATTAAGGAAATTTGAATTTGAAGTCTTTGTGAGCATGCACATGAGTTGTCCCATTGATTAAAAAAATCTTGAATCTATCATTCATGATCCGTTGAATTGTAAATCTTTCATAAGTTAGGAGGAAGATGTTCCAACTCTATCTCATCAAGAAAGTTTTTCGATTGGTACATTTAAATGCTTTACCCATCAAGAGTCTAATATGCCTAATCTTAAATATGATGAAACTATTGGCACTAATAATGTTTTCATTGACACATTTGATGGTAGTGGTGCATATCTACTTATTGATTTTTCTAAGCCACCCAAATTTGATGATTTACCATCATAAAGTTCTAAGACCTACCAGGAAGTCGAGGCACTTCATCCCCTGTAGATGGTTATGTCAAGTTCTCGCAATCCTATCAAGATCGTCGAACTAAGTTGGATCTAGATTTTCATGCATAATTCTTTCCTTAACATTCCTCCACTACATGTGAGTTTACCCTTTAAGAACATTCAAAATTTCCAAGTTAATCTTCTTGATCCTTAAGATAGACTTTCTGATTAGACAAAGGATTTTTGTTTGGTTAGTCCCTTTTTATGTGAATCCCTTGTATTAGACTAAGGGTTGGAGAGCACGTATTTCACAGATCTTTACAACCTTAGAATCTGTCATTTTGATTATCAAGATAAAGGTTATTCTCGATCGGGGTATTTTATCTCTATTTAACTCTGCCGAGATTGATTACCTTCTTATCTATCTTGTGTATGTTTTGAAGTTAATTATATTCTTGACACAATTTCTCTTCTTGAGTGTTAATAAGTGCTTCAATCATTTAGTGGACCAAAACCCTTGTGTTGATACAATTATTGGGTCTGATTTAACACATGTTTCCAATATTTTGGGAGCTCAGTACCCTAAATTGTTTCCTAGATTTATGACGTCAACAACTATTTTTAATGCCTTAAGCTTTCTTATTGTTGGCATGGTGTCTAATCGGATACAAAGGGACCAATGGAAAATTGGGAAGCGTATGTGTTAACCAGCCAATCTGATCATAATACTGGTTCTAACAACTATCACCCAATTAATTATTTTCCTATTAGCATATTTAATGGTAGTTGTTTTACAACAGTTGATTTTTTAAAATCTATTGATTTCTATGATTCATCATTTCACTCTTCATATTTTTGTCTAATAATTGAGGCACTTCAAAGTGAGATGATGGTTAAGTTAGGTGCTCACCATCTTGACAATATTTATGAGCAAGATAAGATCAAATTCCCCTCAGAAGATTCTATTTGTGATTCAAATGCTTCAATTGAATGTTAATTTGCCTACGAGTTTCAAAGTTTTCAATTTAGTTGTTTTGAATATCGAGATCCAAGTGTTGAATGTTTAGAGAAATCTTACCTGGCAAGCTCCGTTGCAAATAACAGGTTTCGATCTTTCTCAATGTTTGCAAAAATTGAGAATACAAATGGATGTACATTCACAAGTAGCCTTTAAGGTTTGTATGATTTACATATCAATCAACAAGATAAAGATCGAAATTGGTTAAAAGTAGTCGATATGACACATTATGTTGTTAATAAGCAAGACCTTGAGTTCATTGTGCAAGTTTTTCAAGTTGTTATCTTTTCTTTTGGACAATGTTTTATATTTCTTTTAATTGTTGGTATCTTTGTGTTTGCAGGTCAGGAACTACAATGGTTACATTGGAAATATCATTATACTTGACCTTGATCTTCTAGTAGGTTAGGTTAGGAGTAGGCTTGGCTAAATTCTAGTTCCCTTGTGAATTCATCATGCACTTGATATCCATTTAGTTTTTCCTTTATTTTCCTACATTGTCTTGCATGTTGTTTAATGTTTAGTTTTCCATTGCTTGTTCTTTCACTTTGTTTCTTTGTTTTGTTGTGTCTTTACTTCCATGCTTTCTTAATAAGACTTTTCATGAAAGATGTTTCTCTTGGCTCAAAAGACAATGTTTCTCTATCTTGGGTTTGCATATCTCTTAAAGTCAACGATGTTAGAACAAAAAATACGATCTATTTGAATGAAAAGATTTGGGTAGAACCATGACACCTGTATCTGTTCTAGGATCTTTTTTCCTTAACTGGTGTTGAAATTAAGTGGTGTTTCTTGCCAATCCAACAAAGTAGAAAAGGGAAAGGGGAAAATAAATAGTGAGCAAACCAATATCAGATGTTTATATACCTGTTTCTGAAGGGATAACCTCTCATTCTCTCAAAAAGTCAGGATCCCTCTTGTACCCCAATAAATAAATAAGTGCCTAAGCACAGTTCTATAAATAAAATAAATAAAGGGTGAAAGAAGAGAAATGATTCTTGTGTAGAAAGGTGAAGCAAGTGACTTCTTTGGGTTATTGCCCAAGATCGCTGGCAGTGAAGCAATGCTTGTGTGCCTGAAGTGATTACACCAGGGTACTATCTAGGCCCGCTGGCAGCGGAGCAACACCAGAGATGAAAAATCATACTTTGATTATCTTTAACTCACCATTTTATATTAGAATCTCCTAGATAAAAATATTTATGATTTTCCGAGCTTTGAAAATGTGTTTCAACCAACAAAAGGAATAGAGGAGATTATATCTATAACCAGGCTAAATGGGGAAGCCACTGTAATCCATACGATGAATAAATACTTCCTAAAAGATTGAGACCTTGAACTAAAGGGTGAAACCCAAACAAAGAAGCTGTAGTTTTACTAGTGTGTCACCAAGTGTTGACGCTGCGATCAACGACCTCCAAAATTTTGTCGACACTTGAATTTTGGAGCCTACTGAGTATCTCATGATCTTTCATTCCATAGTCACTCCATGGTTGATATATGTTGTGCTAAGTGTTTATTTTTTCTTCTTGGTTTTAAATGTCGAAGTCACTTCTCACATATGTTCAGTTCGTAACAAATTCATAAGCACACTTCCTTTATGAAAGCTTGAACATGCATAACACAATCCATCAAGATAGTTCCTATGCAATGTTAAACCTATGTCAACAGTTAGTGCATGCTTTACATTAACAATCACACTCACTTTGGTTGCATTTGTACTTCTATTTCGGTGAGTTTTCCCAACTATTGCTTTTGTGCACCATTTATTTTACAAGTGTCACTTTCACTTCTGCAACTTTTGTTTTTGCTTAATTTCACTTTTAGTAGTGGCGTTTTCATGTTATCTTCACTCTGGCATGTGTTGTTTTCAATTTATTATCTTTTGCAAGTGTCATTTTCATGTTTTCATCTCATGTATGTGTAGCACCTCCCTCATCACTAGAGTTAGTTATGGTGCGCTCTTCTACATTGGATGGTCTTCTATATCATATGGACACATGTTAGACACATTCCTACAACATAGCGCACTTTCTAGTCAGAGTCGACACTTGTGTTCCAAGTGTTGTAATGTTACAGTTCAACTGTTGTGCTTAGAAATAAGTGTTGGGTTGTTGTCGTTTCAAGGTGTGATTGTTGTTCATGATTCCTGTACATCCTCTTGGATTTTATTTATGGAATTCATGTGTGTGATCCATGTTTGAGTCTTTTTTGGATTCATTTCTCTCTCTTATTCTATTGGTTCCACACTTAGCCATATGGAGCTCTTGTTGGTCCTACTACCTAGTGAAAGTGATGAAATCTTCAATCTTTCAATGGGTGATGAGAATTGTCTATTTATGGGCCTTATTGATGTTATATCTCCCTCTTGTACTTGTGCACTAAGTATTCACTAAGGTTATCTCCTTTGAGCTTAGCACATGGCACAGTTTTAGTTAACAAACTCATCACATTGTCCCTTGCACTTTCCCACTACATTAGACCTTGAAGAACCCCTTATTCTTAGTGCATGACACAATAATAGTGAAAAATGGTGCTCCCCTCAGCCACTGTTGAGTTGAAATATGCCTTCCTATTTTAGCCCACATACAGGTCTATCATAAACAACTTCTTCCATGAGGTAGGTAGAGATAGAATATATGTTTTCAACACTTATTTTTCTTTGTCATGAGTGACATTCATTGGCAAGAGTACCTTCTATGTATGATCCGGATTTAAACAGGAATGCAACAAATTACAAATATAACCATAAATACAAAGATGCAGTAGAAATAACACTTCATTTCATTAATATCAAATATTGAAATATGCTTACAAACAGAATGGAAATAAGACTAGCTCGGGCGATGGTAGCTTATCTCTAAGAAGAGGTGAGGTGGCTACATGCCTCTGAACTGCGTTACAATGAGGCTCAAGGGCCTTTTTATTATTGAACAATAAGATCAAACCCTAAACAACCAAAACCCTAACCCGAGGAGATGTAACACCAAGAGTTTATGGGCCCCGTTGGGGTTAGTTGGACAACCAACTTCTGGGGGTTGCGACTTGGTCATATTATCTCCGTTTGACGTGCATGATACCCTGTTGGAAATACCTCTCTAAGTACTACGACAGAAAAGATGATTTAGGGCCTCAAAACAGCTCTAGAAGTTTAGGACCCGAAAAACTGCTAAAAATAGTAAACTGTGCTACAATTAAGGAAACTGAAAAACTGAAAGAAACAATGGTGGGGGTCCAAGTGGAATTGCCGGGTGGCCACCAATATCCACCTGGATCATTCCTCCCCCCTCAATGGTCCCCATTGCATTGAGTTCCTCCATGAGATCGGGAAACTTCTGCTGAACTTGGTCCCTAGTGAGCCACTTGCCCTGGTGAAGGAGTTGGCCTGCTTTGACAACTCGATACAGTTGGATCTTTTGCTGGAAAGTGTGCTTGATCTGCATGTCCATAATCTGATCAATTATGGTTTGTTCTATGCAATCTATATTTAACTTTGTAGGTGTAAGTTGTTCTGCAAGGTTTGATGTGTCTAGCAATGGTGGGAATTATGGTCGAAGGCGTTCCACATTGAACACTGGGTGCAGGCCAAGGAATGGGGAATAATGAGCTCAAATGCATTGTTTCGCATAGCCTTGGTAATTGTGTAAGTACCATATTGGAGTGGTTTAATTTTCCAATAGGATCCAGTAAGGCACTCCTTTTGCAAATGCAACCAAACTTTGTCGCCCACCTAAAACTTGTGTGGCACTTGATGTTAATCATGTCACTGCTTGTACTTGGACTTTGATTTCTCCAGAATGTCGTGGACCTGCAGGTGGATATGTTGGATGTTGTCAATGAAGTTGTTTGCCTTATTGGTTTCATACTGGACATGAGCTAAATCTGCCTGAGTAGTTGCAAATGGCATGGCCACATCAATGGGACATAGTGGCTAGAAACGCAAGCCCACCTGAAAAGGGTTGTGGCTAGTCGAGCTGTGGAGAGCTCGTTATAGCTATGCTGGACATTGGGGAGCCTCTCATCCCATGTGCGTGGATGCTTAGAGTTGTACATGCGTAGAATGTGTATGATCATCCTGTTGACGACCTCTATTTGGGCATCCGTTTGGGGATGGAAAGCTATGGACTTAGTGAGCTTAGTGTCTAGCATCAACTAAAGTTTGGACAAAAATGTATTGAGGAACCTGCTGTCCCGATCTGAGATGATAGAATGTAGGATCCCAAAGTGTACCCACACTCGTTCAAAGAAGAGTTTAGCAGTGGCTTCCGTTGTGATTTTCTTCTTGCAGGTGGCCATAATGGCCATCTTCGAGAATTTGTCGACAAACACAAAAACACAGTCATTGCCATTTTTAGTAGAAGGAAGGCCCGACATGTAATCCATGGAGATGGATTCCCAAGGTCAGCTAGGGGTAGGTAGCAGACTATAGAGGCCTTTCTTCTTGATGGTTGGTTTGGCAATGGCGCAGGCAGTGCAGGGTCTAATGTACTTCCCAACATCCTATCGAAGATTCGGCCAATAGAAATACTTCTACAGTACTACCACCATTTTCTTGACCCCGAAATGCCCAACGACCTGACTGTAGTGTGCTTCCCAAATCATCTTGGCATGCTCGCTTGAAGGAACACAAAGGTGTCCTATGTGGCATAATAGGGCATCCTGGAGGTGAAAATCTGGAACTTGCTAACCCTCCAAAAGCATCTGGTATGTGTGGCCAAATTGTGGCTCACTTTTGTAGAGAAGTGGCCAATCATAAATCTTGTGCCCACAAGAGTTGAGCATGATGGTTAACACCATGATCGGTGGTCGGCTGAGGCAATCTGCAACATTATTGGTGCTACCCTTCTTATACTTGATATTCAAAATAGAACTGTTGCAGGTATGTGGACCACTTCTGATGGCAATTATTCTACAACTTCCCTTGCGCCTGTATGAACTGCTGTGTGGATGACCATTTCCTTCCCCAAAATGTAATGCTTCCATTATCGGCAGGCCTGCACAATGGAACAGATCTCTTTGTCACAAGTGGGATACTTCCGGACTGTGTATGAAAGTGTCTCACTGTGATATGCCATTGGATGCCCCTGTTGAGTAAAGACTACCCCAATAACATAGTCAGAGGCATCTGTCTTTATCTCAAATGGCTATTGCAAGTTTGGTAATGTGAGCACTGGTGCAGAGAAGAGGCGATTTTTCAACTCTGTGAATGCCTTATGTTGATATTTAGACCAAAAGATTTTTTATTTCGCTCCTCCCTTCGTGACTTGACTCAAGGGCCAAGTGATTTGAGAGAATCCCAACATGAACTTGCAGTAGAAATTGGCAAGACCTAGAAAGATGTAGAGCTTTATCAGAGTGGTTAGAGCTGGCCAATCCCATATGACTTGGATCTTGGATGGATCCACATTCACTGCTCGTTCATTAATAATGCATCCTAGATACTGAACTCGGGTCATGCCAAAAGTGCATTTCTCCAAATTAGCGCATAGTTTGTGTTGCTGCAGTGTCTGGAGAACCTGTCGGATGTGGTAGAGGTGCTCTTCCCAACTCTGGCTGAAGATCAGGATGTCATCCAAGTATACCACTAAAAATGAGTTGGTGAATGGTCGCAAGATGTCATCCATCAACCTCATGAAGGTTGCAAGAGCATTCGTCAACCTGAAAGGCATCACCAACCATTCAAAAAGGCCCTCCTTGGCTTTGACGGTAGTCTTCCACACATCGGAGGGTTCAATTGGTACCTCGTGATATCCTAATTTCAAGTCGACCTTTCTGACTTATGTTTCCCCCTTCAGTTGGTGCAGAATGTCATCAATCCGTGGGAACGGGTACTTATTCCAGACAATGATCTTGGTCAGTGCCCGATAGTGAATACACAGTCTCCAAGTCCCATCCTTTTTCTGTACCAACACGATCAAGCTCCCATAGGGCGATGAACTCGGATGGATGCGACCTTTTTGTAATAGATCCTAAATATACCTCTTGATTTCATTATTCTCTAGAATAGAGCACTGATAGATTGGTCCATTGGGTAGCAGCACACCTGGGGTCAGATCGATGGAGTGTTTGACCTGACAGTGCCGAGGCACCCTTGCGAGGGAGGTGAAGATGTCCTCGTGCTCCTCCACGACCTTGACCATCTGTTTTTGTCATGCGGAGGGGCCTTGTCTAGAGGTCATGGTCATCGTCTTCTTCTTCCCCTAAGGGCGTATCATCAAGAAAACAAATTTCCCAGTTTTGGAAATGAGCTTACTGCATTATTGTGCAGTAACCAAGGAAATGGCGGTAGGCGATGCTACCTCCGGTATCCTGTAAAACTTATTTGCGAAAGTAACAATAACAACATGAGGCCTTGACTCATACATAACATGTCGCTTCCATAAGTATGGTTGGCCTAATAATACATCAAAAACATCAAGGGGAGCAACGCCACATAATACTTCATTCGTGAAGGGCTTGATATTGTATGGAAGGCGACACTACTGGCTCACGCAAGGATCCTATCCTTGGTGAAGCCACCTGATGGTGTATAGTTGTGGATGTTTTATGGTCAGTAAGCCCAACCACTTCACGACCTCTGCCGAAATGAGGTTCTTTTGGCTCTCACTGTCGACAATGAACTGTAGTGGGGAACCCTTTACCCACATTTAGGAGTGGAAGAGGCGCTCCTCCTCCTCTGGATCTTTGGGTTCCTCCTTTTGGATCTTCATGGTGGCAACGGTGGCATTGGGATCCACATCGATAATCTTCTTCCCTTTATCATTCCCCTTGTCGGGTTTTGACTCAGTATCGGAACATGCATTTGATTCTCAAGCCTTTAGCTCCGCCACCAGTAACTGCTTGGCGCGACACTCACTTGTGTTGTGAGTGGATCTCTTATGGAAATCAAACCAATTTCTTGTGTCCTTCTTCGGCTTTGTGGCGTTGTTCTTTGCTTGTGGCTTTGGCGGGTTGTCCTGGGCCGCCCCGCCTTGGCTTTGCCCTTTGTTATGTAGTTTGGGGACACCTTTCCCTTACTTCAAATTCTTAGATCCAAAGTCTCGCTTCTTCTGTTTAAATTTTTGGTCGATCTTGGCAGGATGTCGGGATGCTGTGCCAAGCGAGGAGATGTCTAGGTATTCCATCTTGTCCTGGGTGTACCTGTGCAAGCAACCACGGTACTTGAGAACCAAATGCTTCTCAGAATCCTTGATACCCAACTTCATGCAGAGGGTATGAAAAACATTGGTAAACTCCGACACATCTTGGTCCCTTCCTTGTCGCAATGTTGTCCACTTTATGTATTTATCCTCATAGCTCTCGACAGGGTAATACTACTCCTTGATGGCATCCCGGAACGAGTTCCAAGTGGGTGCGGCTGAAAACAGTGAGTTCATACTTTCATCCTTTTGCTCACAATAGGTTTCCCACCAGTCCTTGACGTGGGGGGCTGCTTTGAGAAGTGAAAAAGTAATATTTTCTTGGTTGGAAAAATCATGAACAAAAAAATATCCTTCGAGCAGATTTAACCATTTATCTACAACGTCTGCATCTATTTGACCCGCAAATATGGGAATGTCAAAGTTAACTTGTACCTTAAAGGCTGTGGCATTTCCAGAGTAGCTGCCAGAAGTAGATGCGTCACCCTTGGGTATAAGCTGAAGGATTCGAGCAAAATTGTCCATCATCGCATTCCTTTGTCGCTCGAGGGATTCTTTGAGCAATGTTTTGATAGGATCCCCTGCCCTCTCTTCTTTTCATCCGCCATGTGTTAATTATTAATAACATGGATTGATGTAAATAGTTGGTATGTTTTGATTTCAGATCATCACATATGGTACTAGAGCTAGATTCAAATACTTAGAACCTATAGAACCATCGGGATTTGCAATGCTAGTCTTGCAAAGGTTTAGCGAGTTCAAACCCTAACTCCTTATATCTCGACCTCTTTGGGGACATGCAAAGAAAAACAAAGAAAGAGAATACCACTCTAATACCATTGATACAGATTTAAATAGGAACACAACAAATTACAACTACAACCATAAATACAAAGTTGTAGTAGAAATAACTCTTCATTTCATTAATATCAAATACTGAAATATGCTTACAAACAGAATGGAAATAAGACTAGCTCGGGGCGATGGTAGCTTATCTTTGAGAAGATATGTGGTGGCTACATGTGTCTGAACTACATTACAATGAGGCTCAAGGGCCTTTTTATTATTGAACAATAAGAGCAAACCCTAAACAACCAAAACCCTAACTAGAGGAGATGTAACAAAAAGAGTTTATGGGCCTTGTTGGGGTTAGTTGGACAACCAACTTCCACGGGTCGCGACTTGGTCATATTATCTCCGTTTGACATGCATGATATCCCATTGGAAAGATATCTTTGAGGATTATGATGGAAAATCTGATTTTAGACAGCAAATCGTTGGTTTGTTGCCAAAAAAACGTCGTTTAGGGTCTCAAAACGACTCCAGAAGTTTAGGACCCGAAAAACTGCTAAAAATAGTAAATTGTGCTACAATTAAGGAAACTGAAAAATTGAAAGGAACAATGGTGGGGGTCCAACTGGAATTGGTGGGTGGCCACCAATATCCACTTAGATTAAAGCATGACATGGTGATGCTCAAGGAAACTATTAAGGAGAAGAGACAAAGAAATACTTACATAGAAGAAACATAAAGAAGAACTATCATGAAGACATGAAGCAAATCCTAGACCATGGTAGAATGAAGAGTTAATATGATAACTCAGAAGGTCTGGATGATTATCCACGACCCTTTAGAGGGTGAAGATGAAGATCAAAGAAAACCTTTCATGAAGATGAAGTGTTGATCAGATCTATCATAAAGAAGTCAAAGACATAGCAGCAAGGAGAGAAAACTTGGCATTGTCACCTTATCATGAAGTCCATGCCATTATTGCCAAGTTGCAGTTTGTACAAGTGTCATTACAATGTCATATGTGTCCATGTCTCTTGCCACATCATCATGTAGAATGTAATGACATACTTTTAAGAAAATGATAAAATGTAACGTGTGGAAGTCCAATAATCTTATGTGGAATATGTAAAGTCACATGTGGATAAAAGATTCATTTAAAGAAGTCCAAAGGTATTATGGAAGTAAAAAGGTCACATTGGAAGTCTAAGAGTCATGAGAGTATTTCAACAATTATGGGGATATGAAAGGTCATTCCTCTTGTTATAAAACAACCTCATAACTCAAGCAAAAGGATTTTGGAGGCTTAGGCTTTGGAGAGATAGCTTTGGCTTCTTCAACTTGGCATAGGAGAGAAAACTCTTTTGGAGAAGCAAGAAGTGGCTCAGTTTTCCACTATTGGAACTAGGGCCTCACCATTGTAACTATGTACTTAGATATTTCACCTAATAATCAAAAGCTCAATGAGCCAACACATTTTCATGCATGTATCGTGAATTTAGTAAGACTATTCTTTTTATGTTTGCGGTATGTGTTTTGTTCACATGTACTAAGGAAAATAAACTACTTTACTAGATTTGGTACTTAACTTGTTGAAGGTGTGTGTATTTGATTTAATGATCCTTGTATCTATGTGAACTATTCAGTTAGACAACTAATAAATCTTTCCTTGGTCTTGTGTGCCTATCTTAGGTTAGTACTAAGACTTTCCTTCAAGAGACTCACTCTTTTCTCCTCTCGTGAAAGACTCCTCTTACACATTGAAATCAATGTTTCACAATGTCAACTTACTTATATTCAAAGGTCATGTGCATAATATCTTAGATATCCATTGAAACCAAACAAAACCTTATAGTTATGGTGGTCGGGATGATACTCTAGATGGGGCTCCTACTCCAAATAGTGTGAGGTCTAATTGGGAATTCACGCCAGGGAGACCCCCTATATGTTGAAGGTATCCAAAAATGTCAATAGGAAACAAGACCATATAAAGTCCCAAAAGTAGCATTTAGGAACGTGTTCAAGGTCCAACATCATCAATTGAAGGCATACTTATGGATAGTGAAGGAAGTTAATGCAAGTGATACATAAGTGAACCCTTCTCGAGAAAAAGGTATGCAAAATATGGAGACCATTACTACAATTTATTGTGAGGCATTTAAGTAGTTGAGCCCAAAAGGACATCAATGTCAAGTGGGACAAATGTCTGTCCCAAATAAGCACTCAAGCAATGTGAAAGCAATAGAAAGATATAACATTAGAGGAGAACAAAGAAAAGTACTATATTTGAATCAAAGAAATTAGACAAGTACCTTGATTAGTTGAATATTTAAGTTTTCAACTACTAAAGGGAAAGGAAATTGAATGCCAATGCAAATATTTAATGTTTGACATCTAAAGTCAAAACCTTAAGAAATTGGGATACAACAAAAAAATGGACACATGGTGAACTTAATTGTATAAACTACCAAATAAGTTGTTTTGAATGCCAAAGATGCACTTCCAATCATTATTGATGCATCCCAAATTGCATTTTTCAAGTTTTCCAACACTAGGTTGTAAGAAATGCCACCTTTATGCCCCCATGGATGGTATTTTTAACACACTTGCAACTACCAATTTGATATGAGATATGCACCAATATTTTGAGCTTGTTATGTTAAGACAATGAGATATATATATATATATATATATATTTAAAATTATTTATATATATATAAATATATATATATATATATATATATATTAATATTGTATATATATATTATATATATATATATCATTGTATATATATATATATATTATGTTATATATATATATAATATATATATTATATATTATATAATATATAAATAATTTATTAATTATTATAAATTAATTATATATATATATATATATATATATCAATAAATTATTATATATATTTATTATATATATATAGTATAGATATATATATATATATATATATATATATATTAAATAATATAATTATTTATAAATAATTATTTATATATATATAATATATACAATAAATAATTATATATATATATCATTGTTATAATTATTTATAAATAATTATTTATATATATATATATTATATATTACAATAATATTATTATTATATTTATCAATGATATATATATATAATATATATATCATTGTGTATATATATTATTATATATATACACAATGATATATTATTATATATATATCATTGTAATTATATTTATCATTGTATATATATATATATATATATATATATATATATTATATATATATATATATAATATTCGTGTTCATGAGTGAAGAAGAAGATGCAATCTTTGTAAGGTCAATATTCTAAAAATCTCTTAGAAGATTGGTTTCTAAAGTTTTTATTACCTAATATATAAGGATGCAAGAAAAAGTGACCCTAAAAGGCCCAATAATTAGACCTATTTGATAAGCTATTTAAGATGTTTTATGGCATTATTCTTGATCCCCTATATCAAGTACCAACGAACCTATAATGAGTCGTATTAGTGATGGAACTATAGGATCAAAAAGCAAATCTAAAATGGCTTACGTAACTAATCGATCATATCAAAATCATGCATACCCTAGTTAGAGTATGTACAAAGGGAATTAAATGAGATTGGGGGAAAACACCATATATACCCCAAATTTAGAGATATACTTATTTCCTACCCGTGCCAACTGCACTACAATTCCATGGGGCATGGTATGGACAACCCATGAACCAAACCCCCTTAATGCAAGCATATAATAATATGTTTCATCCTTCTACCACTAATCAAAATTTGACTCAATAGAAAAATCAATGTTTGCAAAACTAGAAACCAAATGGAGGTAAGAATAATAATAAAAATGTGTAATGAAAATAATGAAAATAATAAAAATAACAACAATGATAAAGGGCAAGGGATAATGCATTAACAAACAATAATAATGTTGGGTTAATAAGAAAGAACCATAATAATCAGCATAAACAATGGGGGAGGAAACCAAAGTTTCTTTGTAAACTTTTCCATAAAAATAATTTTACTCAATGGTGCCCCTTCATTCAAGAGGCGTAAAGTGTCCTGGTCCAACAAACGGAATAATCTGTGCAAATAACTTACTGTTCTTTAGAATCTTTTTATTTATGAACAAAAGATGGTTGCTAAGCAAGTGTGGTTTGAATACTATCACCTAGCCCCTATAAGTGGGAAACATAACAACCAAAACATTTTGATGTGTTCTTAAAAAAATGAGCTTCTAATTGTGAGACATCAAGTATAAACACAAATGCTAAGATCACTTCTAGACAAGACAAACCTTTGAAAATAGAGAAGCCATTGGTTGAATCATTTCCAAAAGTTGCATTGCACAAATTATGAAAACACCTCATGTGCGAGTCAAATAGAATTACAAAATTATAGAATACATAGCGTAATCACCATGCATCATGTTGGATATTGAAGTTCTCCGAGTCATAACACATAGTTTTGTTAAAAGCTATAAGTTAATTGGATTCTTCAATTTCTAGACTAATAATATTTTACTTAGACTAGGATCAATCAAAGCTATTGCACTATGTGAATTTCTTTTTCAAGTCCATTGTAACACCCCACCCCATATTTACCCACTTTTACAAGCTCACCAGGGTAAACATGACCTCAGAGTTACTATGCATGACCCAACCTCCAAGATTTCGTTATGGAATTGGGGCATAACGTACTAACTTGTACCAACTTATTGCAACACCTAGAGACACCAAATCACACCATTAACAGGTTGGTTCCCGGTGACCTTATTCCTAAGATGGAACCACTTTTAACCAGGATTTACAAACCAGCCACACATACAAAGGCCATTCACCGTGGCTAGAAGGCTCCAACCACACACACAACTTGGCATTCATGCGACTACAACCAAAACTTTCTAGTTTTGTGCCTGCAACCACAGGTTCAAGGACAGAATTTCAAGGCTAGCCTATAGGCCACTATCGAAAACTGCCGAAAACTTTCCAGGACTCTGTCAATGATAATTACAAGTATGCATAATCTATCCTTAGGCTCATATTCTTCCCAATATTTCCAAACACATGATAAACATTTATACAAACACTTTGTAAACATAACACTTGTAGTTCATGAATGCATATCTATTCACTGTTACATTAGTTTCATTAGAGAATCATTAAGAAGGCTTACTGCCCTCTTAATCTAGTTGCAACAACACTTCTTAGCTCATGCATTCATATAATCATTCAATAACTTATCAACCATGAACAATATATATAACAAGAGCACGTCATATAATAAGAACGCACCATGCCTATAACTAACATTTAACCCAAATGAATCCGTGTCAAACTAGTCATAAAATCAAAACAATAACCGATACTTGAGCTCATTGATCCCAATAAGAAATAACACATAATAAAATATGCATAGATTCAACCAAGTCAGGGACTTCCATGTACCACCGACCATAGATTAGGCTGAACCAAATATTTCTTTCATCGAATCACCCTCGTTCCATATTCCAAGCATGAATGTGGGATTACCTGGGATAAACAAAAAAAAAAAAAGCAATGAGGGAATCCAGAAGATAAATCACCTCCACCCTCTAGCCACAATGATTTCACCTAAACCGGTCAAGAAATAACCAAAACCAAAACAAGCTCGGATGCCTCAGGATTTCTTCACCATACCTAGAGGAATTTTCCCATTTCCAGCCACATGTCAAGAGCTTCTTGGAGGAAACCATCTCCACCCTCAACCCTTGGGATTTTCCTGAGACCACATCAATTGAATCTAAATCCACCAAAAATCGAAAGCTCAACCAAAATGAAAACCCACTATACCATGGCTATCCAAAAAATGGCAAAAGTAAGGCTATACATCATTGTCAATCTAGGAAAATCACATGCAAATGACAACATACATGACTAATAAACCAATGAATAAATCATGCATTCACATCCTAACAAGATAACCAAACATGCAACCTATTACCTGCAAAATCCTCTTGCTGATTACTCTTCCTTTGCTTAATTTCTACCCTTGCTTACTATTTTCCAATATTCCTGTTGCGCTCCCTTGATTGTTCCTTTTCTTGCTTGTTTGCTTATGCCTTCCTTATGTCAAAGTGTTTGTTCTCTCTCTTGGTATCTTGTTCTCTAAGTGAATGCTACAATGTCCAAGAGTGTGTGTGAATGTTCTCTCCCCTTTTATTTTCTTTTTTCCTTTCCTTTTTCTTCATTTTCCAATGCATGCATATTCATATATCTTCATCTTCCTTTTCTCTTATTTTCCTTTATTTATTAGATTAATTGCCATTTATTTCCCTTTGCCTTTTCCATTTCCAATCCCAATGCAAATTTCCATATCCAATAAATAATTCACTGTAAGGGACTCCCAATGTAATGTTTTTCCCCTCCATTTAGCTTGGAATATGAGTCCCATGACCTTGGTTTTAGTTTTGCCTTTTATAATGCCCATTTATTACATGGAACTTTAACCCATGGCTGTTACAAACCCCTCCACCTTGGGGGAACATTGTCGTCGCTGTTCTATGACACTTATGACCAACCAAAACTATTTAACTTAACAAACATACTACTTATGGAGCTTTATATCCCAACTCGAGCGATATTTACAATGAAAAACTGTTGAAAACATGACTAACATATTGATTATTGGAGCTTTATAAACACAACTTGATACAATATTTACAATGATACACACACACACACACATATGAACCAAAACTCATTTGCTTCAACCAACAAATAAAGAAGGATATAATGCCTGCATCTAATCAACCATCTCCCATGTAACTTCATTGGGGCCAAAGTGTTTCCACTTCACTTTAACTTGCTCTATTGCTTGGTTCCAGAGCATGAGATTCTTCTGCTATAAGATGCATTGAGGCTATGGCTGGAACTGCCTTATAGTTCCACTAAAATACAAACTAATCAATCACGTGATCTACATCCTGTATATATATTTTTAGAAATGAAACATGGAAAAAATCATGTACTTTCTCTGATGGTGGAAAAGTAATTTTGTAGGCCACTGGTCCAATCCTCTTAAGGATATTAAAAGGCCTACAATACTGAGGTTCCAACTTGGCACATGATCCAATATTCAAGGAACTCTTCTAGGGCTTGATACACAAATACACATGCTTCCCAACCTAAAACTACTTGAATATGTTATTCTAATCCACATAGCTCTTCTACCTATCCTATGTTGCCTTCAAATTGTTTTTGATAACCTACATCTCCTGCTACATCGCTCCCAACATATTTGGTCCAATCTACACCTTGTTCATTGGATCACTTCAGTTGATGGGAGTATTACAACTCCTCCCATAGAGAGCCTCAAATGGACTCATCTTCAAGGATTCTTGATGCAAATTATTATAAGAAAACTCCACAAGTAGAAGATAATCCTCCCACTTCCTCTGCTGATGCATAGCATACATCCTCAACATATCCTCAAGAATCATGTTAACCCTCTCTGTCGGTGCATCTATTTATGGATGATAAGTAGTAATGAAGGGTAACTCTATCCCCAAACCTGAAAATAAATCCTTGCAAAACTTGGAAGTGAATTTGGTATCTCTATATGATATAATCCTCTTGGGAACCCCGTGCAACCTCACTAACTCCTTAATGAATACTTAAGCCACTTCACTAGTTGAATTAGTAGACTCCACTACAATGAAGTGAGCTACCTTGCTCAACCTGTTGACCACAACCATGATGGAGTCATGCTGCCTTGATGTCCTTGGAAACTCGTAATGAAATCCATGGAAATGACCTCCCATTTCCACTTCAGAATCAGAATAGGTTGCAACAAACTGGCTAGATGCTTGCATTTGGCTTTCACCTACTGACAATCCAATCACTTAGCAACAAACTTAGCCACCATTTCTTCAAATTCAACCAATAGTAGAACTTCTTGATAGCTGTCAAAGTCTTCTGGCATCCTGGGTGGCCTGAATATGGATTGATATGAAACTCGCTCAAAATAAACTTCTTAAATTAACTACTATAAGGCACATAGATCCTGCTCTTGAATCTAACCAATACATCCATTGTGAGGCGATACTTCTCATCCTTATCACCTTGCTGCTCCAATATTTGCTTCAATTGCTGCTACCTCTCATCATGCTACCCTACATGCAAGATAAGATCAGGTAAATCTATCCCATAAGAGCTCACAACTGAAATGTGATTCACCTGCACTCTCCTACTGAGAGCATCCACAACTCAGTTTTCCTTGCCTTTGATGTAACCAATCTCAAAATAAAACTCCAACCATATATATTTCCTTAAATTCATATTGGGTTGGTCAAACAAGTACCTTAGTCCACTATGATCACTCATCAAAACAAACCTTTTACCAAGGATATAATGGCTCCACACCTTTAGCGCATGAAGGATAGTTTCCAACTCAAGATCGTGAGTGACATAATTTTTTCATGATCATTCAACTTCCTGCATCAGGACTCCACATTTTCCTTCCTTGAAAGCATATGTACATACCACAAAGTATTTATTAAGATATGTAATCCAAAAAAATGGAGCATTGGTAAGCAACTACTTCAGCTGATCAAAACTAGATGAAAATTAATTGAACACTGATAAAAAATTCAGTCCTTTCCTCTACAAAGATGTGATAGGATAACCAATCTTAGAGAAGTTCCTCATTAATATCCTGTAATAACCTGCTGTCCCATGAATGATCTAACCTCATACACATTATTCGGAGTTGGCCACTCTATGATAGCCTTAATATTTTCCAGATCCACTGATATCCCCTCCTTGGTGTTATCCTCCACAATGTTTTAGGTTGAGAGAAATCAACTGAGGTAACCACAGACCAAGCTTTCCATTTGGTAGCTAGCCCTACCAAACCAGAGAGGACTCTCTCTATAAGGTCACAGCCAAAATATTGGCTGTAATATAAAAGGATTTTAGGCTAGATATGCTAGGCTCAGATAGGTTTTGAAAATTTAAGGTTTTGGTGCTGGACAAGGGATGAAAACTAGGTAACTAGGTCAAAGGATCAAACGGGTAACAACAACAAAGATATAAAGGATTAAGGTAGCAATAATTTTCTGATGTCTTAGGGTTTATCAATGTAGTGTAGTGTTTAGAAGAAACAAGAGATCTTAATGAGAATATATATCATGAATTCATTAAGCAAGAAATAAATTAACACAATGATATTCCCATTAAAACTGAGCTTTATGCAAAGAATTCTGCTGATAAATTTTAAGGAAAACCACTAAAGAATTGATGAATGGAAAGAGAAGATGAATATTTTTCATATAAAACTATAACAAAGAAACTACAACTTCAAAAATTCATTGCACATGAATTCCTAGATAATAGCTGCAACTGTTACTTTGATTTCCTGAAAATGCTCAAGCACAAAGCTACAAGAGTTTTCTCCTCAGATGTCCGAAAACTCTCTCTGATTGAGAAAATGATACATATAGACCAAAATAAACAATTTCCTCAGCTTCAGGTGTCAAATCCATGAGTGGTGGAACAATTTCCAAGAATATCTCAGCCAACAAGTGAGAGTGAGAAGGTTGAATACAAACTCTTCTTTTAGACTTTGATTTGAGTTTTTCTTCATTAATGAGGCCTAATTTAACATAAAAACAACTTACTAAGCTAATTTACCCATAATTACATCATCAAGACATTGAAATAGTAAAATTACATCATTAAGTCAAAATATGTTGAAAAAATCCCAAGGAAAAGTTGTCACAGAGATATGCGTAGTGCCATCAAGGATATGCGCATCACGTTCAGAGATATGCATAGCACCAGGTTTGCAAGAAGATTTTGGATGCCTTCCCATGCTCCAAATTCAAAACTTGATATCTCATTAGAAAAATATGGATCTCTAGTTGTCATTTGAATCTTAAAGAAGGTGATTTGGGCACTCCAATAGGGAGAAGAACTTATTTTCCCAAGGTTACACCGATATGCGCAGCGCCTGCTTCAAAACAGTGGCAGAAAGTGACTTTTGACCCTTGTTTTGACATTTTCTCCCAATCTATCTACTGACAAGCTTGCAAAAGTGGATAGCTAAGATGCTTAGGCCAATATCTAGCCAATGGTGGTGAGTTTTTGGCAAAAGGAGCCTTGAGGAAAAAGCGTAGTGCCTAGGCGCTGCACATATAGATGTCTTTGAGTTTTAAAACAGGCTAAAAACCACCAAAAATTTCAAAATGACAAAAAATTCTCAAAATTTCTTCAAAATTGTCAAGTGAAGTCATCATATGATATGTCATGCCATGAGAGAGGCCTCAACAAGTAGATCAAGCTTTTCTTTGTACTTTTGGCTTGTTAGGTCTTCCTTGAGCTTTTTCTTTAATTGCTTGATTTTGACTTGGGATACCCTGTTTCTTGTGTAGTAATGAATAACCATATGTATTTGCAAGTTATTGTCCCTAATTGCCTTCTTGAGGAGCCTTTCTAGGTGGCCATTGACCCTATCAAGCCAATATACTCTATGTACATTGATTTCTTCACTAAATAAGTCATTCACAGTGATCTGACGGTGGAGAAACTTATTTTTGTAGCTTAAGGGATCTCTTGGAGGCTCTTATTCTTGGTATCCCTGGTGTGCTTTGCTCTCCTTTGCCTTCTGAAACATCCAACTGAACCATTGATTTTCCCTTTACATCCTCTTTCTTCAAATAGGCTATGTGTTTGTTTTGAATCATTTGGTTTACTTTCAATTGCTTGTTTTCTTGTTGTAAGCATGCTATTAAAGCATTTGCCTTTGTCAACATTTCTTCCAACTTTTTGATCTCAACCTCCTTATCCCTTCTGATTTTCTTTGCAACTTTTTCCTAATAGCCTTTCTCCACATCTGTCACATTGGTACCTAGATGAGTGAATTCCTTATGTTGTGGCGATGCTCTCTGTTCACCTGCTGTAGGCTTGGCTCTTTCAACAATATTTGGAGAAAACACAAGACTTTCGCCTTTGGAATAAGTCTTAGTAACTTCTGCCCAATAATTACTCTTGGTAGGTTTGCTTGAAGAAGCAACCTCTTACTATACTTGTGAGTTTGGAGGTGTTGATTCATCATTAGATATAGTGGAGAAGATGGAGGAAAAGTTGAATTTGAAAAGCTATCCGAAGACAAATTTACTTGTGCTAATTGATGACAAACTAGAATTATCACCAAGCCATGATGAAATATACTAGTATGATGATTTTCTCCCATCTCTTGTACCTTCTCTGTCATTTTTGTTAGGCTTTTGTAAAGATAGTAAGGCAAGTTGAGTTGCTTCAAACCAGTGAAATGCATCAAAAGCCTCATGTGGTATTGATACAACCTTGAATACCTGCCCTCACATGTAAAATATTTCATGATCAATTTCATGAGAGGAGCATATCTGTCTAGCAAATGTATGAATGGAAAAACATGTTTTGGAGTTGTCTTATATGGTGCTTTTAGGTACATCTTGTAATTCTGAAGGTCAATGTCTCTTTTCTTGAACCAAATTTCTCTAGTGTTTGGAATCCCTGTGGTTGTGGAGATGATTTTCCTTGAAACAATGAAATCAACTCCTGCTATAGTCACTTTATCCCTTCTTAACTTGGTGGAAAAAGCACTGGACAGTTGGTCATGAAACTTAAGTTGCTCAATTCTCTCGTAAAAGGCAAGACAACCTACATCTTCAAATGGTTTTCTGATGAAAGGAGATGAAAATATCTCTTGAGTTTAGGTAGGTTCATATCTGATGACCTGTCCTCCTTTATGTCTCTTTTGTTCAAAGGTTTCAGATTCCATGATAACACCTAGCTCTATGGGAGAGAAACTAGGGTTTTACTTGTAGGAAAACATGTGATTTTGATAGCTGTGAGGAAATTAGGGAAATTAAAGGGACAGGGAACTTGTAAAATTTTTGGAAAATTTGGGAGGATAGTGAGGGATGTTAGGGAGTTGAAGAAGGTGGAATTCTCAAATTTGGGGGAGGGGAAGGGTTTCAAAGAAGAGAAACACAGTCCAAGATTAAGAAAGTGTACTTTGGCTAGGGTTTATGTAAAAATGATGGAAATTAAGGATGGGTTTGATAGAGGGTGTTTGGGAATGTGTGATTAGGATATGAGAAGGTGTATAAGTATCAGGATACAGGTTTTAATAACAATTTAACCACGGATATGAAGAAATCATGACACTGTTTTCAAAACCCTAGGAGAGGGAAATGAAATATAGCAACACAATTAAGAAATTACTTTGAGCAAATGAAAGGTCACCAACCTGGATTTACTACAATACAACTTGAATTTGCTGAAAGAAATCATTGCAAAAAAGTTTGCAGCCTTTGGATGAAAAACGCAGCAGTGCCAGGATTTCCGTGGCACAACATGAAGATTTGCACAACACAGAAGAGAAACTTGACTTGGGCATGGAAAAACTAATCTTTATCTGACAAATTCAACTTTTTTGGTTGGATTAATGTCCTGGAAAATGGAATGAGTAACTGGAGAGTGAGTGGGACTCTTTTATAGCTTGTGGAAATCGAATTTTTCACTTATATGTGGAAGTGGACCCACAATCATTTTCATAACTTGACTTTGATAATGCAACTTCACGACTTTATGAAATTATTTCATTAAAAATGAAATAAAAACATTATTTAAAACTTTTATTGCCAACTTAACTTTTACTAGTCCTTTATAAAATGGATTAAATGATTATATGACCACTTTGCAAGAAATTAACCTTATGGCCTAGTGGTGACCTGACATGGGCTTATTAGATGAATTATGACCATCATGACTATGGGACTCTTCTAATAGTAATTTGAATTGACCAAGATGGTATTAATTGACCATGGAACTGAAAGGAGTAGTAAAGACTGAACCTTCCTAACCGGTGACCAAATTTTTATTGAAAAGCTATCTGAAACCATAAAAATTTGACCTAAAACCCTAGTAAAAAGACTTTTTAAAAGCACATTTGATCACTAGTGCCTAACATGAATGGCAGGCACTAACACTTGAAAGCAACATGCCCCAAGTAATGAATCTAATTCTGAAAGAAGCTACACTTGCTGAACTTGGAATGCAAATTATGCTCTCTCAACAATCTCAATACTGCTGCCAGGTGCTCTGCATGCTCCCCCTCATTATTTAAATATACCAATATATCATCAATAAATATTATCACAAACTTATCAAGGTAAGGGCACAACACACTATTCATCAAACACATGAAGGTGGCTAGAGCATTGGTAAGACCAAAAGAAACCACCACAAAATCATAGTGCCCATACCTTGTATGAAATGTATTCTTGTGTATGTGTTCTTCTTTGATGCGTACTTGATGATATATTGATCTCAGACTAATCTTGAAGAATAATATATCTCCCTTTAGCTGATCAAACAAATCATCAATCTGAGGCAATGGTACCCGTTCTTGATATTCACCTTGTTCAATTTCCTATAATAATTTCACAATATGAGAGTACCATCTTTCTTCTTTACAAACAACACTGGTGTACCCCAAGGAGATACACTTTGCCTTATGTATCCCTTATCAAACATCTCTTTAAGTTGCAACTTCAGTTCCACCAACTTAGGCATGCTCCTCCTGTACAATACCTTAGATGTTGGTGCTGATCTTGACATCAACTCAATAAAGAAATCCACCTCCCTACGAGGAGGCAACTTTGGAATCTCTGCAAGAAACACATCTTGAAACTGTTGCAAGACGGGATACCTCCTTAGGACTTCATCATCCACATCTTACTTCTCTTTGTCACTAGAAACATGTACTGCAAACAATAACATCCTTCCCTACTGCTGCACTTAGCTTGCATGGATTTAACCATCCTCACTAATGTATGTTTATTCTTTCCCTGCAATAATCTCTTTTCTCCATCATCATCTAGGCACTCAATGGCCTTGTCATAACAATCTACCTTGGTCCCGTGAATAAATATTGAATCCATGCCCAAAAGCATGCTATATGAACCTAAAGGAAGAAACTTTAAATATATTGTTATAAGCATGCCATTAATCTCAAATGCGCAAGACTTCACCCAATATTGAACCCTTCTCTTGATCCTTGTAGACAACTGCACCAACCAATATTTTGCATGCACTTCCTTAATCAAACAACATTGGTCCACCAAGTAAGGACTAATATAATGGTTTGTAAATTTCTGTGGTGTGGTTTTTGAGAGTTTGAATTCGGATATTCCACAGTGTTCATATTTTATTTGTCGACATTTGGAGTCTAGACCAAGACTCATCATCAGGACTGATTTACAGAGAAGTGAAAAGTGTGTAATAAATATGGTATAGGTGCGCTGTCAAGTTGGTAAGCTGACCATCTGCATATTTTAATTTTAATTTTATTGTTACTTTGTTATAATGAAATTTTTATAATTAATTCCTTTAATTTATCAGATTATATTTATTATTGAATGTATTACTTTCTATGCGTTTCTTAATTTTATTAAAGAGATTCTTTTTAATTTATTGTATTTTAATTAAATATAATTATTTTTGTTTTTAAATTTTTATTCTTAATTGTCAATAAATGTTTAACTTAATTAATTAATTTTTGAGTTAATGTTTGTTGATTTTACGTTTGTGCAATTATAACTGTAATAAGTTTTTTATATATATTTTAACTATATTATTATTATAATTGTAATTACAAAGTTATGTATTGTTTTTCTTAATCTTGAATAATTTCTTAACCTAATTTAATTTTCGTTAATGTTCATTGGTTATAAGCTTATGTTCTCTTTAACCCTTTTCTATGTTAATTAGGTTTTATTATTATTAATGCAATAAGTTTTTTATTATTTTTAATTTTACTATTAATTAAAAATGCAAAAATAGTTTTATATTGTTTTATTTATTTAATTTAATTAATTGTCAAAGCAATATTTTAAACTAGATTCAAAATCCTTAAGTGTTAGAGTTAATGGATTATTGTTAATGTATTTTGAGTAGAGTTTTATTTCTATTTAAAGTGAAGTCTAGTTATATTAAGATGCAAATGCAATATTTCTTATAATTCTTTAAGATGTTTTAGGTTATGTGAGGGATTTATTTTGACTCATAGAGGGTGGGTAAGATGAGGGGAGGAAGGGGTATGTGAAAGGGTGGGATAATTTATTCATTGGGGGTAAGTAGAGAGGTCCAATTTTTATTAATTTCCAAGCCTCCATCCCTGTTAAGGTTACGTGGGTGTTTTATGATTTCAATAGCCTTGCGAACTTTCCGTTTGAAATGGTGTTTTTCATAGCAATGAATTTAGTGTCTTCAAGGCATATATGATGGTTTGTTTTACCTGCATGTTCAGCTAAAGCTGAAGAGCGTGTTCTTTCTTTACGGATATCTGCACTATGTTCTTTGAGCCTAATCCCGACTGACCTGCTTGTTTCCCCTATATATTGTTCTCCACAAGAGCAGTTGATGATATAAACACCTTTCTGTTGTAGTTGTTCTTGGCTGTCCTTTACTGATTTCATTCTTTGTTTGATAGTTGTCAAGGGTTTGAATGAAGTTTTGATATCTTTCTTTTTGAGAATTTTGGCTAGTTTGTCAGTGACACCCTGAATATATGGAAGGTAGGCATTAGTAGTCTTGGGGTTGTTTGATTTGTTTATATTGTTTCTAGATTTGGCCTTTTGAATGGCCTTGAAGATGCGTTTATTATTGTATCCTCGGCATAGAAAATTTTAGGGGCGAATGTTCGCCCTTTGGCGAAATTAAGGGGTTTTAAATTTTTAGTGGGCGAATATTTTGTATCATAGTACATTTTTACAAATCACCTCAAATAGCCCACCTTATTTTAACGGAGAGGGTAAAAAAAGGTAAATTTAGCCCTTGATTTTAGGAGTTACAACCTTCCATTCGCCCATTTTCAAGAATAGGTTTTATTTAAGTGAATCCATTCGCCCATTTTCAAGAATAGGTTTTATTTAAGTGAATCCTATGGGTCAAAGGCCCAAATACCATATTTATAAAAGAGGTATGGTAAATTAATAAAAATATAAATAAATGAGAGGTATGGTAAATAAATAAA
>APFE030212660.1:36539-58956 GCA_000404065.3 Pinus taeda | reverse complement strand
CAGTTGTAACATTATTCACCATTTTTAGCCTCCAAGGTAACTTCCAGATTGAACATTTGATTTTTAAAAGTGCCAACTCAGAAATGCGCTGGAATAAGGAGTGACAGTTTTGTGGTTGATATTTTTAGCAAATGAAGACGAATCTGAGAAATCCGAAACATGGGTTTTGTCTAGAACGGGCCCAATTAACTTTACTGAGGAACGGTTTTCCAAAATTCGGCTTGTACTAAGAGAAACACAGGGTTCTTTGAGCACGATTTTCTCAGATTTGCTGTTGTGGTCGTCCTCCAAATCTC
This sequence comes from Pinus taeda, assembly GCA_000404065.3. Lineage (NCBI taxonomy): Eukaryota > Viridiplantae > Streptophyta > Pinopsida > Pinales > Pinaceae > Pinus > Pinus taeda. The sequence continues at coordinate 58,660 of APFE030212660.1, read as the reverse complement.
AGCTGCAAAGCCAAATTCGTCTTGCTTTTGTTGAGAGATGGAGGGAAATATATTTTCTTGTTGATCAAATGGTTAGAATCAATCCAATTTTGTAATACAAATCATGTTGTACTTATCTTTATTGTAACTTCTCTATGATCTCTCTATTTAAATGAAAATAGAGATCAGAGATGAGGAGGACTTCAGGATGACTTTAGGATGATTTTTGGGGGATGAAAAATGATGAAGAATGATGGTGGATTATTCATAGGATAGGGATTGTTGCATGCTGTAATTCTCAAGCATTTTCTGTTGTAATGATTCCACAATTTGCTGATAAATACATGATTTGCGAGTCGCTGTTCACTCTTTTCCTTCTGAAGTAACCCAGCAGCGTCCGCTAGTGGCTAAGGGCCCAACCTCTGGTGGAGTGCGCTGCTGCTGCTACTGTATATTATATTATTTCGTTTTATGCGTGGTTTTCTTATCCATTTTATTTGGTAATCTGGTATGTTATATTATTTTACATCACAACTCTGTTACGTAATCTCATTTTCTGAGACAGAAATATCATATCGATTTTGCAATGCATTGCTATTTCTTTAAGTGCTGATATAAATGGTTTTTACAGGATACCGTTGCTATTCAATTATGGAGTGCCTGTGTTGTAACATTTGACCATTGGTATTATTTTCATCTTAGAAATTATATTTCCTTGTGATTGTTGAATTTATGAATGTTGTTGTTCCATTACAAAATACAGTCGTATTCTTTATAACTAAGACTGATAATTGGATTACCATATCAGATTACTATTAAGGTGTGTCGTGTGTATTTATATTTGACTTTCCAACATTGTTTCATATTCCATCATTAACCAATGCTGTTCTATTTCCTTGTGCTGTTCGATTTATTCTTAGAGTAAAGATTGCTATTAATTTGGCTTTGCCGTTGTTCATTTCCATTAATTAAAGTTTGCTGTTTAGATTCCTTTAATTCTAGTTTGCTGTTCCATTTACGGCCGTTCCATTTTAGATTTGCTGTTCCATTTCCTATTTGCTGTTCTATTTTACTTTCTGCCATTCCATTTACTTGCATTTGCTGCTTTGGTGTGAGAGAAGGTCTAAGGCTGTAGTGAGCCTCAACAGTCACTGCCTAGCTCCCAGACCTATGGTCCATGCTCTAATTTCCTTTCCATCAGTTTCTAGAGGGACGGGTTATCGCTTCCGCACCCTTGACTGATAAGCTGCCTTGTGTGATTTTATCCTTTTGAAGCAATTTAGTCATAGTTTAACATCCGTTTACTTTTGTATTCTCTGAACGCTATACTACTAAACATTACTCTTGAGTAAATAGCCGCCTCAGACTGAGTACACTCTTGAAATAAAAAGTCGTCCCTGGGTTGATAATTAATGTGAAGGTAATTAGGAGTTTAAAAGACACCTTTTTATTGCTCCACATCCTCCTTCTGCATCTTCGTGGTGGCAACTGTAGAATTGGGTTATGCATCAATAATCTTCCCTCCTTTGTCATTCCCCTTGTCGGGTTCTGAATCAGAGTCAGAACATGCATCTAAGTTCGAAGCCTTCAGCTCGGCCACCAATGACTGCTTGTCACAACACTCATTTGTGTTGTGAGTGGAACTTGTATGGAACTCACACCACTTTCTCGTGTCCTTCTTCAGCTTCAGGGTGTTGTTCTTTGCTTGCTGCTTTGGTGGGTTGTCCTAGGTTGCCCCGCCTTGGCTTTGTCCTTTGTTCTACAGTTTGGGGGCACCTTTCCCCTGCTTCAGATTCACATATCCAAAGTCTTGCTTCTTTTGTTTAAACTTTTTCTCGATCTTGACGACGTATCGGTACGCCTTCTCGAGCGAGGAGATGTCCAGGAACTCCAACTCATCCTGGATGTACCTCTATAGGCAGGTGCAGTACTTGAGTACCAAATGTTTCTCAAAATCCTTGATACCCAACTTCGTGCAAAGGGTATGAAAAACATTAGTAAACTCTGGCACATCTTGGTCCCTTCCCTGCCGCAACGTTGTCCACTTTATGTATTTATCCTCATAGCTCTTGACAGGGTAGTACTGCTCCTTGATGGCATCTTGGAATGAATTCCAAGTGGGTGCGGCTGAAAAAAGTGAGGTCAGACTTTCATCCTTCTGCTCACAGTAGGTTTCCCACCAGTCCTTGACGTGGTGGGTGGCTTAGAGAAGAGAAAAAGTAATATTTTCTCGACTGGAAAAATCACGAACAAAAAAAATATCCTTCTAACATATTTGACCATTTATCTATGGTGTCTGCATCTATTTTTCCCTCAAATATGGGAATGCCAAAGCTTACTTGTACCTTAAAAGGAGTGGAGCCTCCAGAATGGCTGCTAGATGTAGATACGCTGCCGATGGGAAACCGTTGAAGGATCTGGGAAAAGTTATCCATCATCATGTTCCTTTGTTTCTCAAGGGCCTCCTTGAGCAATATTTTGATAGGATCTCCTGCCCCTTCGTATTTCTTTTCTTACCCCATGGGTGGATGTCGGGGTTTTCGAGGCTGATCTTGCAAAGGTTCAACCAGATCGAGCCCTAACTCCTTATATCTCGACCTCGTTGGGGGCACACAAAGAAAAACAGAGAAAGAGCAGACCGCTCTGATACCACTGATCCAGATTTAAATAGGAACACAAAAAATTACAAATATAACCATAAATGCAAGGATGCAACAGAAACAACACTTCATTTCATTAATATCAAATACTGAAATATGCTCACAAACATAATGGAAATAAGACTAGCTCGGGTGATGGTAGCTTATCTCTGAGAAGAGATGTGGTGGTTACATGCCTTTGAAATGTGTTACAATGAGGCTCAAAGGACTATTTATCATTGAGAAACAATGGAAAACCCTAAATATCCAGAAACCTAACCCTAGGAGATGAAGCACCAAACTATGGGCCTCGTTTGGGTAAATTGGTACATCAACTTCGTGGGGTCGTAACTTTGGCATACGACCTCCATTTAACGTGCACAATACTTCATTAAAAAGATCTATCCGAGGACTACAAATTTTGAATGCCTAACATGGGTCGTAATTATGAGCCATGTTGGTCTCAGTTTTCCCCAAAAACGTTGTTTAGGGCCTAAAAACGGCTCCGAAAGTTCAGGACTCGAAAAACTACCAGAAATAGTAAATTGTGCTACAAATGAGGAAACTGAAAAACTAAAAGAAACAATGGTGTGGGTCCAAGTGGAATAGGCAGGTGGCCACCAACATTCACCTGGATCACAATGTCTCCTAGGACTGCACATAAGTTAGTCAACCTTACTCTCTAAAACTACGCAGTCTGTCTTCCCAGGGCCACATCTTGCAACATCCACTGCTTTCTTGAACTGCGTAATTTTGTCCCTTAGTGGGCACTGCACAATTTTTCTCCCTAGTGAGGATTTTGTAGAAAAGTTCCTCAGTCAAGCCTGAACTATGCTCTGTGCAGTATCAGTGATCACACTCTCTCCCTGTCAGCTAGAACTGCACAATGTGTAGTCACTGGGCCCTTTCCCCCAGTTTGTCACTTGTCCCAAGCTCAGTTCATGGATAATAATGGATCATGTTTGACTAGGGAGTTTTCGAATTGATGTTGTCCCGTCATGAGTGAATTACAGGAAGAGGTACACTATCAAGTCATGGTGAGATGAGTAAGAAGAAGAAGGAGGAGGGAAGCATGCCTAAAGACTCTCTTACAAATGAACTTACCAGTGGATCTCTCAAAAGGAAGCAAAGGGACACAAGTTCGCAACTATCATCCAAGACTTAAGATAATTGAAGACCCCGCATCAATAAGCTATGCAGAGGAGAAGATAAAGCATATCCAAGAACACATCTAGGACTCATGCAACAACAATGACATGACATTGCCACATCATCATGCCAATCCATATCAGTGTCATGTCAATTCATGTCATGAGTTGTCATATGCCACATCACTATTGTGGTCCATTCATATTTTAATCAAATGTATTGTAAAGTGGAAATCCAAAGGATACACATGAATAGGAAGAGTCATGTAAGTTGAAAATTCATAGGAATTTGAACAATCATGAGGGTAGTCAATGAGTCATAAAGGGGAAGCATCACCCCTTGGTTATATATACCTCCTCATTGTATGAGTAAAAGAATTTTCACCTTGGCTCCTCCAACACTGAATTAGAGAGATCAACTAGTTCTTTGAGGAGAAAGGAGTGGCTCCAATGTCCCACTATTGGGGTTGGTGATGTACATTGTAAACATGTGACTTGGAACATTTTCTTAATAACATAAGCCTTTTAAGGCCAACACGTTCTTCATGCATATACTATGAATGTTTGTTATTTTGTGGACATTTTTATTTCATGTTTGCTTTGACATGTACTAAGATAGTTGATCTATTTCAGTTATTTTAGTGCTTATCTTATTGAGAATGTGTTGTAATGGTTGTTATCCCTGTCCCATCCTTGTGGAATATTCCACAGTATAATAGAGTGATCTTTCCTCGTTGTTGGTTGTATCGACCGTCACATCCACTATGGACTATTCCATTGGATGTTAGATAGATCTTTCTAGTTCACGTGTGTCTCTTCTTGGGTGGTACTACTACCTCTTGCTTAGAGGCTCACGTTTCTCCCCCCTTTGCAGTAGAAGAACCTTAACACAGTTGCAACTACACACTCACTAGGCACACCTCCCTTTCTTTTCAAAGACACCATTGCATCACTCTCTTGTGCTAACAACTAGAGCCAAGGCAGATCTTTAAGGATTTGGCAACTCGACCTTTATACTAGATGGGAATCCTACACCAAAAAATGTGAGGTCTTATTTGGACTTCTTATCAAGGATATCTCCTTGGTTCACGAATTTTCAGCACCCTCAACATGTTCTAATCTCAAGTTTCATAGTAACACTGATCAAAGTTATAAACTTCACCTTTCTTGAAGTCCAAGACACGACCTATAGGAGAAATTTTTTTGAAGAATATGAGTTACAGGTCAAAAAATAGATGGATAGAGTTCCAGATCACTACAGGACTGTGAAATTATTCAAACACTCCACAAAAAAATTAGTCCATAGGTTACATATATATTTGATACATAGGTCGAGAGTTTCAATCCTCACACACTGTATTTTTTCCTTTCACAACCTCAAATTTGAATCTAAGAAGTCTCACAAATTTGTCCAATAATTAATCCAAAGATATCAAACTTTTCACACTATTCTTGTTCCTTGGATGATATTCATATTCATCTTTACTAGGATTCCTTTTGCAATGTATCTCCAATCCTTGCTTGATTGACCCGAAAAAGTGATTTCATCGAATGATTTCGTGTCATGTATATATATGCATTTGCAAGTTGAATAGTCACATCCTTTAATAAGAACTGAATTATGAACTGGTGGAGCCAACTGGTATTAAATATGTAATATGTCCAACGTTTAGCGTCTATATGAAACCCATACGTCCAATGTCGAGCATGTAATTTGTTCATAAAATATGGAGCATAACACATTGTTTTGGAAAGAACACAAGTAATGCAGCATAAAGCATTTTTTTGGAAAGAACACAAGTAATGCAACATAATGCATTGTTCACATATGAGCATTGTAGTCAGTTGGAGGATAAGTTTGTACTCATCAGTTGTAGCAAAAGTCCAAGAGAGTTTTTGCATAGTGGAATGGGCCATGAGGTGATAGGTTTTCTAGATGTGAGCATGGAGCACGATTGGGTAGTCCGTAGAACACCTTCCTTGCTAAGAGGGAGTGTTGGTTGATGTAGCTTGAACATGTGTTATGTTTATTTTTACATGGTCTTTCAAACTGATAATTATTTTTGATATTTTCATTTTCTTATTAACATCACATCATTCAACAATTATATAGAAAGACAAATTATGACATTAACCATAAAGAGACAACCCACACAAAGAGCACAAATAATTACCTTGCGAAAACCCTATGGGGAAAAATCCAACAAACTTTTCCAATAGATAATTTTTCAATTCAACATAGGTAGATGAAGACATCAAATAGGTCAAACTTGGTCTAAGGACCATCCTCCTAGTCAAGTAAATTTGGTCCATGGCAACATGCTCTAAGTCTTGCTTCTTCATAGCCTCAGACGATGGATTTGTTGCCTTAGAAATCATGTCATTGTTGCCTCATACCATCCCTTCATTAGCCTCAGAATAGGCTTTCCTTGTTGTCTTTGAACATTCATTTGCATCCCTCATAATATATGCATAGAAGACCTAAACTCGTTACCTCATACCTTATAAATATGCCCCAGGAGATTCGAGTCACTTCTTTGCTAATGGAGGAACAAATTGGCCCTTTATATAGTTTTTCCCTTGGATGAATGGATGCGTCTTTTCTTGGAGCCGAATTGACCATTTAAGAGGGCCGACTTGACTAGGAGGAGGCCGACATAACTATTTGGAGCCAAAAATTTAAATCTAAAAAATTCAAATTTCTTTCTTTTGAAAGTCCAAATGGGACTTGTCACAAAACATTTTTCTTTTAAATCTTATGATTTAAAATATGCTTTATAAATACATTATGAAGACCAATTATGGTTAAAAAAATCAACACGTTCTAGCCTCAGTGGTGTTAGTGAGGCTAGGAACACAAAAGCAGAAAATACATCCAATCCCAAGTTATTCTTTTGAATGAAATGTCTTACTTAAATTAATTAATCAATTTTGATTATTTCCTAAGTTTTAAATTATGGAAATATATTAATTAATAAATAATAATTGGGACATGGTCAATTTTCCTTTAGGGACTTCTAGAAAAGTTTCTAAGTGATCTTAGCCATCGATTAGATCATTTCAGATCCAAATATTGGCCATTGATTTCTCAATGAGATATTATAAAGGAAATAAATGGGAAACCTTGGAGATCAATGATCATTGTGATTGGGGTTGACGCCAGCGAGGGTTTCAACAATGGTCGAAATAGTGAATATTTTACGAGGTTTTCTTTCATTAGTATTCTTCAAGTTTTGTAAGATCCGAAGGAGAAATTCTTCCATAATTTGTTTTCTATAGACAGCTAGGCCAAGTTATTGAGGTTGTGAGGATTTTAGAAGGGCCATGTTTTCTTTGAGAGAGGCCTAGATTATTTATGGAGGACATATTTTCCAGGAGGAGTCTGTACAAATTGCCAGGAAGGCCGCACAAGTTGCTAGAAGAGTCAGGAGGTTGATTCTGTCTAGGTCGTGAGCATCAGAGGGTCTAGGAGCTACACCTGTGTGACCGTACATGCAATATTTGCCAATGTGGGGCCATGTCATGTTGTAGAGGGAGGCCACCAACCTTCTAGGGGTCAAATTGACTTGTGTAGGTGTATAAATATTTTTCTAGAGTTATGTCGGGGTCTGGAAAGCAGTTTGTAATTTTAATCAATTATAGAATTTGTTGAGGATGATAATAAAACCCTTAGATATGAAGAACTAGTTTTCCCTTCGGGGTTTTTCCAGGCACGTTTTGTCCAAATATATTTGTGTCCATTTTGTCATTGGTTTTTCTTATAGTTTCCACAGTTTATTTTTGTGAATATTGCAATCGTGTTTTTATTTGGTGTTTGCAGTAAAATATTTTTTCTTAGAATTAAATGCATTGGATAATTATCGGTTGATTGAAATAAGCGATATTTTATTGATTTTTCCCTCAGGAAAGATCACATGTCTACCAGGTTTTCTAATTACGGATTTAATTTGGAGTCACTCTTGTTCAATTATCAAATACTTTCTTTAATTAAAAAATGTTGTTGTTCTATTGTTAGCTAGTGGTGATACTCATTTGAATTTTACTTGTTTCAAATTAATTAAGTTTTTGTGTGAGCCTACAATTTATTTCCTTTTTCCTTGCACATTAGTCATTTAGAAATCCAAGTTGGAGTTGTAATTACCAAATAAACTAAAAGCTATAATACAATGGCATGCACCTTATTTCATAATTGACATTTCCATCCTTATAACAAGTTTACATTCCAAAGTAACAAATTTTAGTTGTTCATGCATTTTAATGGTATTTTTTGGATTAAACTTTCATGCCCTCTTTTTGTGTTGCACTAACTTATAGGTATTTCCATAGGGATACTAAAGGGAATGAGATGAAAAGGGAACGTTTCAGGAAAGATCAATTACAGGCCAACCAAAAATTTAGAGGTATTTTGTATAGGAGAAAACATTAACATGTAGATAAACTCTCACAACTACAAAGTCAGTGGATAGGAGGGAAATAAAGTCTACCAGAGTCAATTGACCAACCATGGAATTCCAAGCAACTAGAGATGATAAATTATCTACTTATGCAAATAACTCATATAATAGTGGTTTTGTTGAAACATACAAATATAACAAACTATTTTGTTTAATTGAAAATGGGGAAGGAATCAAGAATGATAAATACCTAGATAAAATGGAAGAAGAAGAGCTATTTATGACACAAAATTTAAAGAATCCCTTATACAACTAGCAATAAATATATCCTTAATGACACTTTGTGTATAAACAATTAGGTATATAATTCAACACATAGAGGTTGTCACGAGGATTCTGAATATTAGGAAATGTGCTAGATCCTTTGCATTAGTGGAATTTGAAGCCTATTATAAATTGTTAAAGATTGAAATCCATTTTACTAATCATTGGCTGAAAGTTTTTATGATTGAAGATTGCTATGACATCTTGGTTGAGTGTTATGAGGAAGGGATAACTTTCAAATCTTTAAGCAATAAACCCTTGCCAACCATACATCTCAAGCTAGGATACAGATGGGAAACCTAATTGATTAGAAAAATATTTGGTGCAAAGTTTCTACTCATGTAAAAAAACACTTAGTTCTAATTATGTATGAAATCACTGAAGGAGACATAATTTTCCATTTGTTTGATGTCATTTCTAATTCAATTATTGAAGCATTGGTAGAGTGCAATTGGGTACCTCCATAAAAACAACAAAATTATGCATGTCCTCCTATTCATTAGATGTAATATGTGTTTCATGATTTTATAAAAGATTTACAGGAGAACAAGCACCCATTTCAATAGGCACTTCTCTGTGTTGGTTCCTAGGCATTGCTATATTGGGCCGAATTTGTTACAATGATGTATAAATTACACTAGCTTAATGTTGTATATGAAGCCTCAAGAGAATAGGTTTTGAGATTAAGAAAATTAAACCATAAGTAAACCCTGGCTTATTCATGCAAGAAATAACAAAAATAAAGAACCATTGCATTAAACATTTACAAGAAAGATGAAAGAATGTAAAAAATCTTCCATTACCAATGTGAAGGCCAAAGGGTCCACTTATTGAGTAGATTTCTCTGAAGTTGATGGGATCCAAAATCTCTCGTTGGGATGGGTTTTTGGCTTTCTTAATGTGTTGATTATCCCCCCTTGGTCGATAAGCAAGGTACCTACACAAGAAATATGTTATATAAAAAAAAGAGCTCCTTAATATTTTTGGTTATATTTTGGAAGTATAATATTACTTGTGATAATGGATCCAAGGAGAGTTCAAAATTGCTTTATTTGTAGTGAAAATAATGGCTAAACATCCTTGACATGGTTTTCTAAATGGTATTTAAATATTACCAAATCAATATTAACAATAGAATTTAGGATTTAGGATGGTCCAAATATAAGTAAACTTCCATTATGCCACTTCACGCCCATTGATGAGGGTTGAAAATAAATAAACACACACTACACACATGCACACACAACAATGCAAATTTTGGGAGTATTATTTGCATTGTTTAAGTGCACCTTTTAAGGGTATTGTATGCACTGGAATTTTTTGGTCAAACTTCATGGTTTGATTAAGTTTTTTCCACTGAATTTTAGGTAACATGGTGGTGGAAAGGCACTAAAAATGGAGGTTATGCATGCCAATAATGATATATTTCGATAACATTTCTAGAATTGTCTTAAGTGAGATTTTTTTATGTGATGATAGATTTTCCTTGATGTGTGAGGTTAGGAGATAATCATATGATCAATGTATATCATACTTTATTTATTTAAGTATAGGAGGGACCAAAGGGGGAGAAACATCAAGGAAAAATGAAGGAAGGAGGATGACTTGAGAAAGGATGATGGAGAACCACTTGTCAACAAGTTGCAAGGTGATATGTATACAAAATATTAATAACGATGAGGTATGCATACCCATGCTCATTTATATATCTCATAACTTTGATATATCGGTGTGCCATGGCATAAATGGGCTAGGCCAATGATACAATATGGTGTCCTAATATCATACAAAGTATGATCACGATGAGTAATTTCCATAGTATAATACAATGATATAAGCAATCCTACATACACATTCCTATATTAGAAGGGTGAGGAAAAATATATAAGCATAATGATTATGAATAGTATGGGTACATAGGAATTGAGGCCCCATAGGTAGAGGAGCCCTATTGAACAAGAAATTATCTCCCAAGATCTAAAATGTGCTAGGAGGAGAGAAGCTCAAATTGATGGCTCTAATAATGATGAGATTGAGCTTGCCCAATTAAAGGAATTGCAACTAACACTAAATCATTTGGGACATATATTCATATATCAATGGCGTGAAAATGGTTTGGAATTGAGCATGTGATCCCTACTAAGTTCGAGAACAAGATGATTCTCTCTGTGTGGTTCAAGGTAAACCATTAAGGAGGATAATGTATGTAGGTACATAATACTAGCTCTTAGAATCAAGGTGATGACATTGATAGGAGAAAGTCCATAGGCCCCTAGGAATAAGAGGAATTCCTCACCAAAATCCAAAATACCATAACTAGAGATACATCTCTAGAAAGAATTAGGCTGGAACATGTGAGGAGCTACTTGAAGGGAAACTTCTTTAGGAGGGTTGATGCAACTTACACATGTTCTGGAAACTGGTACAATCAATTGTACCATTGGACCATCATTGTACCAATCTGAATGATGATAATGAGTTGGAGTGAGGCACATGAAAAACAACCAAGTCAAAAAGTATATAAGGATGTTCCATACTTGGTTAAAGGTCACTCATCCATGAGAAAGATGGGCCCAAGGTGCAATTTCATTTAAACCAAACCCCTGGGATACAAGTTGATTGCAGAAGGTCCACTAGAGTGATTAAGAGATGAAAGGGATATTTGAAAACTAGTGTTAGGTAGAAAGTATATGATAACTGATAGGAACTAACTTTAAGAAATAATGGGAAGGGAAAGACACATGGACTCAATAATTATTTTGTTTGAACCATAAAGGAAAGATGGACCTAGTATTTGTTTTTTAAAGTATTCCACGAATAATGGTTAATTACTAGGAAAAATATTGTTCAATGAGAAATTAAAACTTGAGGATAGTTAAAAATTGAAAATTAAATGCAAGCAAATCATGGAGACAAAGGTAAACTGTAGCATGACTTAAGATGAATTGAGTAGACTCCATGTGACACAAGGGTGACTTATTGTATATGTTTTGAACAAGGGAAACAAAAAGATGTTGCTACAAATGAAACATGTACCAAGCATAAAGACCTCTCTGGATTTCCAAAGGGGTGCAAGGACATTACAAAGGACCATTGTGAAAGGACAAAGGTCCCACCAAGGAATCTAACCAATATGTTAAGGGACACAATATCCAAAAGGAACATTGAGGGGGGAATCAAGTGGACAAATAAAGTTGATATGAGGAGATAATTTCCATACTAAGCAACTGGATGAATGAAATGCTAAATGTGAAAAAATATAAATGGAAGTGATTAGGAGTAGTGGCATAACTAGGGATTTTCTTAAAATAGGTTAAATATGTAAATTCAAATTAATTTGTGCATGGTAAAATTAGAGAATGGAGGGAGGATATGAATCTTTGTGTGCTCATTATGGATGAACTAACTAACAAAATTATAGTTCATGGTCTAATCCTCCTCTTTATTTATAGTGGTTTAATTTTGTACATTAGGTTGTTTTGATCTCAGTGGAACCCTGGTCAATTTTTTTTATAGATATAAGAGGAAATGAGGCAATTTTTACACTAGAAGTGCAAGCACTGCACCTTGTTTTTATATTATCCTAACACAAAAAGCATGGGTTCTTTCTGCATTGATCTGGTTGTTGATCATTAGAACTATTAAAGGTCTTGGTGACAATATATATGGGGAAAAACTCACACTACTAAATCCTTTGTTGTAACTTGACAAAGAATACATTCACTCTTTGTTTTTATAGGTGGTTTTGTTTGTTTGCTAAAATAATTAAAATACATAGATATACAAAACATAATGTATAAATATAAACATACTATTCTTAATGGGGATGGTATAGACAATTATATTCATAACACATAGTTGTTAAAATACATAAACAAAATCATAAGAATATGTGTTTCCAACATAGTAATAAGAAAAAACACCATATCATTGACTCAGATGAAAAGAAAAAATAGACCATATTTGCAAAGAATTTGAAATGATAATTCATCTAATAGGGATTAAAATTAAATCACACACTTGGAACTTCAACCTTGAACTCAGAGTTTAAAATAATAATATATATGTGCTGCTAGGAATTCTTTATGGGACGTTAAAAGTATACACATGTTTAAAAGAGTTTATAAAGTTCATAAATTAAATACATTCATCCAATTGGACTAGGATGGGGCTCCGGTGAACCATGTAAATAAAACTAACTTGGAAGAAGGTTTCAAAATTGACATTAGAAATTCAAAGACTTTGAAATGACAACTCAATGAGAAGAATATAAAGAATGATTCAATTCATGAGACCACTTTACTTACAATTCTAGAAGGGGTCTTCTTTCTATTTTGGGTATTATAAAAGGTTTAATGTTTTTCTCGGGGAATCCTTAACCATCATAACTATCAACCTTCAACTATTTTTTGTATTATGTTCTTTGGCCATTGTTCAATGAAATCTCGTAGTGATGATATAATTTCTTTTATTTTACACTCTATTTGATTTTCTCATTGCTTGTTTTTCTCCATTCTGATTGATGTAGTAAGTTAGCCATTTCTAGACATCTTGGAAAAAATTGACAATAGTCTCCAAACTCTCAACCTAAGAAATTTTAAGTTAATCTAGTTTTTTTTGGAATTTTTTTAGTCATTATGGCATACAATATCACGTGGGATACCTAATGTCATTGCCACATTGATTAATTTAAATAACACATCAATCCTCTTTTTACTCAAGGCTCTAAAATTAGAAATGATTTGTTTTAAAGAATCAAATCTCCATCTAGCTGGATTTTAAATGTTTTAGTCATGCCTTTGAGGGCAATTTCTGCTCTCTTCTTTGCATGTTATTCATATAAGAGACTCTGGAAATAAAAACACTTAGAACTTCTTTGATAAAATGTTCATCATCGTCCAAATACTTTTGCAAAATTTTATCGTAGGGTGAAATATTAACAACAATAGTGATTGAACTCTGAGACAATTCCCAAGCTTGCATAATTAGATCAAGGCTCTTATTTACGTTTTGAACAATATAATTCCGTATTCTAGTTAGTAAACTTGATTCTCCTTCCATTTTTGAGCTCAAATCCAGTAGGTTTTACTACAAATAATGTTTTAATAAACAATGGTTTTGGGCATAAGGCTAGTTCAAGTTCATTGATTATTTTCATCAAAGCAATATTTTTCTCTCTTGCTCAATGATCAAATATAAAGAGCATCAACTATGGCTTGACGAAGCTTCCAAACTCTTGAGGAATTTGCTTGAGTGATTTCATTTTCAAAATCTTATTTTTCTACCGCCCTTTTTTTCACAGTTACTTTTCCAAACTACAACTTTCTAGACCTTTTATCATATTCAATATTACATAGCATTGTAGATTCGTCTTAAAAAACGAGAGCTTTGGTAGGTAAGTTCCTCACTTGACATCTATTTTATATATTATATATATATATATAATTTTTTGTTTGCTTAGTTTGGAATTGTAGAGACAATATATATTTCCATGTTATGGGAGTCAATCTACCCCTTTTGGCTTCCTAGGTGGTTTTTTCCAATCAATTTTTTCCCTTTCTTATAGAGGTTGTAGAGGCAGTATAAGATTTCTCAGACAATTTGTTTGAAGGGTCTTCACCATTTCTTTTACCAACAACTTTCACTTTAATTTTCTTTTTCTCATTGATATCCATTTGACTTTGGAAACACAAAATTGAAGAGTTTCTTTGTGAATTGTAAGGGAGAACTAGAATTAGTAATGGTGGTGTACTATAGGCATGGGCTTCCCTTATTAAGAATGTATCAAATTGGAAGAAATTTCATATAAATGAATTAACTTTAATAGTAAAATCCTTAATTCTAATGGAGGTAGAAATTAATTTCTATTTCTTTCATTGAAAAAGTGTGCCTAAGACTTGTATTGACATCATATTATTCAACAAAGCATTTATTTAAGACATAATGTAGGAAGAGTACATGCTTCCCCTAAATTATGTTAAGTATGATATATGAGAATTTATCTTGACATTTGAAAATATTGCTCTCTAATATAAAGGATTGAGCCTCTTGAGAAAACTTGTTGATAATAGGACTAGAGATCATTTTTTGAATTTTATGACAAAGGAATCCTGAACCTTGTAAAAATAGAAGGGAACCTTGTGGTTTCATAGTTACACTGGGTGCCAAATTTGAATAGGTTCTTTTTCAATACTTACATTTTTTGCGCCAAGTAAATATTTACATAACTTTGAATAAGCCAAAGTATAAATTAAAGGAAGGGCTATGAAGAATCTCTTTGAATTTTGGAATTTTCCAATTAGTAGGAAATATCACTTGAAATGAGGCGAGCTCAACCAAAGATGATTCTCTCTTTTCCCAAATAGTGGAGAATGTACAAGATATATTTTGAACACTTGCAGTAGAATATTTCCCAACAATCCTTGCAAAAACCCAGGCTTACTGTCTCCTAAGGGTTTACAAATGAGCTTATATAAGCTTGCATGGATTTTGGTAAGTTCGTAGCTATTCAAAAATATATTTAAAATATGGGATCCTCCCTTTAATTCTTTCAAAAAGGCATTAACCTAAGAAGTAATTAAAACTCTATGTGGAGTTGTAAGCCACAATTTTTTTCTAAAGATATTTGATGTAAGATGCATTAGATTCCTACCAACTTCCTCAAGGTGGAACGCCCTTTATTTTCTGTCGAATTTCACTACACAATAATAAATTGCGTCTCTCAAATATAATACTTTTGGCATGAAACCTACTTTATCTATCCTAGAAGCCCAAACCTAGTTCAAATTCTTATCCTTATTTGGTAACCACAGGTACCATTTATATGCCACAAACCATTGGAAATCTTGGTTTTCTTGTTTGAGCGTATTGGCAATGTCTCCACCATATTTTGTTCCGTTAATCTTGATAGACTCCATGGTAATAAACCTTCAATCCTTTGTTAACACATATATAACATTCAATGTTACTTTACCCATTGTCAACTTTTCATAATGATCAATTAATATCAACTTCATTGTTAACTTATAACTTGTATAATCAACCAACAAAGATAGTGAGTGTTAATGTTGTTATCAATCAAATGGTGTGAAGGACATAATAGCAGTGAACCTTTGATTTTCTTCAAGAATCGTGTCCAAAACCAAATATTGTATGGAAAAGACTAAGGAATAGATGCAGGATGCCATGGAGGACATGGTAGGATAGAATGAAGTGTCCAATGTCCCAATAATAGGAATTTGACTACGTATGGAGATGGGGTAGGGTGAGGAATATAATAGAGGAGAGAGATGGCAGGGTTAAGAGGTGTCTTGACATATCAATAACATGAAATCAACTAAATATGGAGGAGGGGAGGGGTTATGAAAGTATGAGGTGTTTCACACCTTGACATCAACAAGATATCAAGTATGTGCGGAGATGGGGCCTTTTTACCTATTTAAAGGGTGTTTCAAAATGAAAGAATAGTATTGTAAGTAGGTGATGGTGATGAATATGTGTAGTAAAAAGTTTTGTATCCATTAAATTATGAAAAATAAAACTAAGGACATTATAACCCTAAAAATGCAACACTAATTGGACCAAAAAATTGTGCTCAAAGCATAGTTTTTGGAGGTAAAAGTTGCACTAGTCTTGGAAAAAAAATAAACAAGTGATGCAGGTGCATACGCTGAGCACAAGATATAAATAATTTGGACAAGAGGTTACCAATGTGATGGGATGGTCACATGGAAATGTTGGGATTTTTTTTTAATGTTAAAAAAATCGGAATATTTAATTTAGGAGTAGGTTTTGATTTTTTGAAATAAGATGGAGAAGTTACTTATCTATAGAAGTTGTTTTTTGTTGTAAATATTATTTATTTTTTTTGTATTTATTTTATTATTTTATTATTAATATATATACATGTATGTATAATAATAATAATAATAATAATTAAAATAATAAATATAAATAATATATTTATTTTTAAATTTATTTAAATTTTATATATATATATATATATATATAAATATATTAATTTTTTAAAATTTTTTTTTTCTAGTTTCCCTTGTTTTATGGAGAAGGGGAATCAACTCATTTTCATGACCCTTGGTTGTAAAAGTTAGTTTCTTTTGGGGAACAATAAAGAACAAGTGCGTGGAAGCTCCTGAAGGAGGAAAAAGGGAGGAGAAAAAGAAGAACTCATTGTTTACTTTGTGTATATACAATTATGAAGTTTGCAAACACGCATATACTTTCCAATTTGTGTGAATCGAAAGGTATTTTATGTGTGAATGGCATAAATGAACAACAATTTGGATTTTAAGTTGTGTAATTATTAAATGGATTGAGATTGAATCGAACCCTACAAATTGATTATTATGTGAATTGTTATTACTTTATAATTATTCATGCGCACTTGATAATTTTGATACTGGTCATTTTTAAAAGTCTGTAACTTGTGAACTGATTTATATTAAGAAGTTGAATCCTTGTGGCTTCAGTCGTTGTGTGCGATAGTCCATTTGCCTTTTGGATTTTATTGTATCGACTTCAAAACCCATGGAGGAATGTACCACTATGTCCTGGAGTAAGGAATGTGCGGTATTGACAATGATCTGGGAGCTATTAATCAAAACATAGTACCCTGTCTTGGAATGTTGTCAAACCCTTTTTGACTGGTTTTTTCCCTTTTTTTGATTGGAAAATTTGTAATTTTATTGCAAACCCCGATGAAGAAGGAAAGTGAAATAATTTACTATGTTGAGGAGCTATCCAGGGGTGCTGAAAGTTAATTTGGGAAGGGAGTGAGTCGATTCATATTCCCACAAATCACTATACAAAGTTTTGACAATGCACTGCCAAATTATCTTGTAGTGAACAATGCTACCAAATCATTTCATAGTGACTGAACAAAAGAGTAAAATTGGAGGACTGTGTGTCAGCGAAAACAAATCTCCTCTTAGCCTTCCTGTTGCACCAATTTGTGGTATACGAGCAAATTTTTTACGTAGTTGATATTGTCTATAGTGTAAGAGAAGATGACTATGTAAGGAATAAGAGCACGAGGTCGAGGAGGTAGAACCGTGGGTAACACATAGCTCAGAGAAGAGATAAGGAGACTGCAAACTCATTTATAGGCCATGGAGATAGGAAGACAACGCAATCCTGAGGCTGGAGTTATTAGTGAAGCTGAATAAGTTGTTGAGGAAGAAGGAGAAACACCTGCTGAGGAAGTTCTAGAAGTCAAATTATTGAGAGCATGGTTAGGCTCAAGTTCAAGGCCAAAGCCTGAACTATCTACCTATGATGGTAGTCTAATAACTGAAAATTTGTTTGATTAGATCAATGAGTTAGACATGTATTTTGAATATAAAGAGATGTATGAAGACAAACATATGAAGTTTGAAGTAACAAGGTTGAAGGGTCATGTTCCACTATGGTGGGACAATGTGCAAGCTAAGAGGAGAAAGAATAATAAGCCATTGATCAAAAGCTGGGACAAGACGGTGGCAAAAATGAAGAGTAAATTATTACCAAAAGATTACTAGTTAACTCTCTATAGGAAAATGTAGAACCTCAAGCAAAGGTAACTGAAAGTAAAACATTATATCGAAGAATTTTACAAGGACTATGGAAAAAGCATACCAGTACTCCTTGAATGTAGAAGAAAAGATAGCAAGTAAAACTCCGGTAAAGGGTGTGGTTTTTTCAAAGGAAAAGGATAGTTAACTAGAAAGGGAAAGTCTTCAACTCAAAAGAATGATGTAGGCAACTCAAAATAGCAAGGGAAACTAGAGAAAGAAGGTGGCACCAAAGGAGGAATACCTTACTAGAGAGGTAGAGGAAGAAGCAGAGACACTGTTTACCAATGTTACAAATGTAACAAAATTGGTCGCAAATATTGTGTCCAGAGAATGAGAATACAAGACAACATGGTGCACACATAGTTAAGCCAAAAGTAGCAGAAGTGCAAGCACTCGAGGTAGAAAATATGCCAGAAACTAGAGAGGCGTTGATGATGAATAAAGTCTTGTTGAAGCCATCAAAAGAAATTGCTAAACCAATTTAAAGAAGGTCCTTGTTTAAGACCACTTCCAAAGAAAAAGGGAAGTGCTGCAAGGTAGTGATTGATAGTGGAAGCATTGATAATCTCGTTTCCTTAGAAATGATGGAAAAAATGGGATTGAAGAGGATTAAACATCCAATACCATAAAAAGCATCATGACTGCAAAAAGGACACCAATTTTTAGTGAATGAGCAAAGTGAAGTTGAGTTCCAGATATGAAGCTATAAGGACAAGGCAATCTGTTATATAATGCCAATGGATGTATGCCACATCCTTTTGGGTTGACCATGGAAGTTCGATAGGAAATTGATACATGATGGAGAGAGTAATTGCTACAAGTTTGAAAAGGATGACATCAAACATACTCTTGTACCATTGAAGGAAGAGAGTGCAGTTGATACAAGCATCCCAAAAGCATTGTTGTTAAGTGGTAAAGAATTTATGCAACAAATGAAGAAAGAGGAGGTCAGTTATGCAGTAATTTGCAAACCAAGGGTAATACTTCCACATACTAAAATTGCAAATTTACCTATTGAAATTCAGGAAATGTTGCATGAATTTAAGGATTTTGTAGTAGATGATTTTCCAAGCGACTTGACACCCAAAAGAAGCATCAACCATCACATAAATTTGATACTAGGAACAAGCCTTCCAAATAAGGTTGCATGTCGAATGAAACCCAAGGAAAATGAAGAAATACGAAAACAGGTTCAAGAGATATTAGATAAAGGGTTGATAAGGGAGAGATGGAGTCCATGTGCTATGCCTACGATACTAATTCCATAGAAGGATGGAGAGTGGAGGATGTGTACAAATTCCAAAGAAATCAACAAGATCATGACTAGATATAGATTTCCATTGCCGCAAATGGATGATATGATGGATTGTTTAAGTGGAGAAACTTACTTTTCAAAGATATATGGGAAAATTTGTTACCATCAAATCTAGATCAGGGAAGGGGACAAGTGGAAGACAACTTTCAAGACCAATGATGGGTCGTACGAATAGCTAGTCATTTCATTTGGATTGACAAATGCACCCAATACATTCATGCAGTTGATGAATGAGGTCTTGAAGGAGTCCATTGGTATGTTTGTTATTGTTTATTTGGATGGTATCTTAATTTTCAATCAAACTAAAGAAGAGCACCTTAGACATGTGAGATATGTTCTTGAAAGATTGCAACAAGAAAAACTGCTAATTACCCTGAGGAAATGTACTTTTATGAAACTTGAGTTAGTATACTTAGGTTTTTTCATTTTAAAAGATGGATTTAAAAATGGACCCAGAGAAAATAGAGGCAATTGTGAATTGTCCTTCACCAAAGAGAATTTTCAAAGTTAGAAGCTTTCATGGCTTAGCTAGCTTCTATCAGAATTTTATCAAAAATTGTAGTGGTATTTGTACACCTACCATAGATAAAATCAAGAAGGACAAACAACCATTTTGTTGGACAAAAACAACAGAGAAAAGTTTCCAGCTATTGAAGAAGAAGATCATTGAGAAACTAATGTTGAAGTTTCCCGACTTCAATAAGATTTTCTAAGTAAATGTGATGCTAGTGGGACAACTATTGGAGATGTAATGAGCCAAGAAGATAAACCTTTTGCAAATTTAGTGAGAAGTTAAGTGAATCAAAACAAAAATATTCTTCTTATGATAAATAATTCTATGTTGTGATTCAAGCTTTGAATCATTGGAGGCACTATTTAATGCCTAAGAAGTTTGTTCTATTCTATGATAATTATGGATTATAGTATATAATGCAATAGCATAAGTTGAATCATAAGCATGCCAAGTGGGTTGAATTTGTATAATTTTTCACCTTTGTTTTGAAGCATATAAGTGGAAAAGAAAACAAGGTAGCCAATTCTTTAAGTAGGAGAAGTTTGATCATGCAAGAGAGTCAAGTGCAAGTTTTAGGCTTTGACTATTTGAAGGATTTGCATGAAGTTGATGTTGATTTTCAATAAGATTTTGATGCATTCAATAATCCTGTAAACAGAGATAGCAACCCATGAAAAGAGTTCATGTTGCAGGATGGTTTATTATTCAAGAACAACTGACTATGTATTTCCAACTAATCTTTGAAAGAGAACTTGATACACGAAAAGCACAATGGAGTGTTGGAAGGACACATTGGCGTTGATAAGAAACTGAATTAGAACATTTTTATTTCTATCCAAAGCTAAAAGTGGATGTCTAGAAATACGTGAGTAGGTACAGAGTGTGTCCATTTCCGATAGACCATGGGACTCAGTGAGTATGGATTTTGTTTTGGGTTTACCAAAGACTCAACGAGGTAATGACTGAATACTTGTAGTTGTGGAAAAAATTACGAAAAGGGCTCATTTTGTTCCATGTTACAAAACTAATGATGCTACACATGTTGCTAATTTATTTTTCAATGAGATTGTTTGATTACATGGCTTACCAAAGAGTATAATTTCTGATAGGGACACAAGATTTACAAGGCATTTTTGGAGAACCTTGTGGAAGAAACTTGGAACCAAGTTAAACTTCAACTCAACCTATCATCCACAGTCTGATGGACATAATGAAGTGCTGAACACAAGTCTTGGAACATATTGAGAAGCCTTTTGGGTGATCATCCCAAGCAATGGGATCGTGTATTAGCTCAATCTTACTTCACATATAATGATTCACCAAATAGGAGCACATGGAAAAGTCCAATTTAGATTTTTTATGGAATGCATCCTAGGGGAGTTTGTTGACTGTGAGATTGGGTAGATTGGAACAAAGAAGTGCCACGGGAGAAGATTTTGTAGAACCAATGAGTGAGTTACATGAGCAAGTTAAGTAGATATTACAAGTCAAAAACTTCAAATACAAGTAGAAAACAAATTTAAAAATAAGAGAAGTGAGTTTTTCAGTGGGAGACATGGCCTTAGCACCTAAGAAAGGAGAGATTTCCAAGAAAGAAGTTTAATAAACTTAAGATAAAGAAAATAGGTCCTTGCAAGATGCTTTGTAAGTTTTTTGCAATTTTTTATGAATTTGAGTTACCTACAGGTATAGGTATTTCACCAATTTTCAACGTAACTTATTTGTACCCTTGTCCAGCCGGTGGCAAAGACTTATCTACAACAAACACAAACAATGATGAAGTTAATGAGCAGCAGTGGGTAAAACAAATGCCTATGCACATTGGAGGTTGAAATGATTTTGGACACAAAGGTTGCAAAGGAAAAAAGACGAAAGGAATATCAGGAGTACTTAGTGAAGTGGAAAGGTCGTTCAATTGTGGATTCTACTTGAATGAATGTAGCAACTCTACAAAAATCAGGTTATTCTGTAAAATACCTTATGAGCGGGAGCTCATAAATATTTCTTTCCTGGGGAGCCTAATGCAGGTGCATGGGCCAAGCATAAGATATAATGAATTTGGACAAGAGGTTACCAATGTGCTGGGATGGTCACATGGTAATGTTGGGAATTTTTTTTTTAATGTTAAGAAAATGTGAATATTTAATTTAGGAGTAAGTTTTGATTTTTTAAAATAATATAGAGAAGTTACTCATCTATAGAAGTTATTTTCTGTTGTGTGTATATATATCTATATCTA
>APFE030212660.1:11558-35583 GCA_000404065.3 Pinus taeda | reverse complement strand
ATATTTATTTATTTATTTTTGTTTGCCATGTTTTGTGGAGAAGGGGAATCGATTCATTTTTATTACCCTTGGTTGTAAAACTCGATTTCTTTTGGGGAACAATAAAGAAAGAGTACCCAAAAGCTGATGAAGGAGGAAAAAGAGAGGACAAAAAAAGTAACTTCTTGTTTCCTTTGTGTAAATACAATTCTGAAGTTTGCAACCACACTTGTATTTTCCAATATTTGTGAACCAAAAAGTATTTTATGTGTAAATGGCATAAATGAACAACAATTTGGAATGTAAGTTGTGTGATTGTTAAATGGCTTGATATTGAAACGAACCCTACAAATTGATTTTTTCCGCGAACTATTATTAATAATTTATTGTTTATTCCTACTCACTTGATAATCTTAATATTGGTCATTTTTAAAAGTCTCTAACTTGTGAATGGATTTATATTAAGAAGTTGACTCATCGTGGCTTCATTCGTTGTGTGTGATAGTCCTTTTGCCTTTTGGATGGACGTTAATCAAACCTCACTGCTATAGTATTCAAGATGGATTTTATACCAAAGCGAATAACCTTCAATATTATTTATGATATATCTATTTCAAAATAATTATGAAAAGGTGCTAGATTTAAAAAACAAACGATGGTAAATAAATAAAAATAAAACTTCAGGAATGCTTTAAAAATAAAATAGTCAAAACAAAACATTGGTACTGTGATTAAATTTAGTTTTCAACAAGAATATCTATCTTATTGAAGCAATTATTTATTTTAGACAAAGAATAAATATTTCCAACGTTCATGAGATTTATGAATAGTTCACTTAGACACCTAAAACAAACATAAATAAAGAGATATATAATAAATAAAAATAAAATTCTAAGAAAAACATATGTTTTGTAATGGAATTATGTTAATTTAGTCAAATTCATTTTAAATCTCAACTTCTAATATTATAGATTCGACAATGATAAAAATAATAATTCAAAAAGGGGTGGAAAGAGTTGGGGGGGTTGGGGAGAGGCTATGGTGGTATTATTCACTTCAGAGAACAAGTTGAACATTCATACTCCTCATAACTAGGATATACCTCAAATAATTAGGATGTAGCATATTCTTTCCTTCAAGGATTGACTGAAGCCTCTACCCTTAATATATAGAAGTTAATAGTTATTGGCGATTCAAAAATAATTCATCATCATGTTATTTTAGGCACTCTTCTATCAAATCTCAAGCTTAGGCACATTTTCAAAAGGATATTCCATTTCTCCAATTCACTATTAGTGCAACCGATTTTCCATATGATTTGAAACAATAATTACGTAGCAAACCAATTGGATAATCAACACACAATGTTAGATCATGGAACCATAAGAATTAATGTGATGAGGGGTCATTACTCAATCTCCTAATTAACCTCTAAGTATCATGATATATATAATAAAATTAGGCTTAATGTATAAAGAGGGCCTCATCATGGCTTTATCCATGATGGGCCACGTAGCAATTCCATGCACATGGATTTTAGATCTCAATTAGCCTTACCTTTAGGTGCACTTATGGAGGGTGGGATGCGCAATCGAATTCATAATGGTACTGGTGAAATAATGGATTGGATGGTTTATTTTTTCCAATGATGAATGTTACGTAGGTTGACACACATTTAACATGTACTTGCACCAGGGTGATGACATTAAACATGTGTTTTTGATCCCTTCCAATGTAGGAAATGAGAGAAGCAATGCAGGAATGATGATAGTGGGTTTAATGTAGGATTATGACCCCTTGTGGGGAGTTGACAATTGCAATATGGATTTATTTTTTCTTTGCATAGTTTTTGGGGCATATGCAAATATAATGGTAGAGCATGGGAGAAATCTATCAAAGGGGAAATGAAGGCCTTGAACTCAATGGAATTTGATCCTCTTGCAATAATGGGGAAACTTTGTCTCTTTTTGTCTAGTTACTGAGTTTGATAAGTTTCCATTGCACATGTTTTTGTTGGTATTAAAACATGCAATGCATGTTGGATGGATTAATTGAAAGAAATTTAGAGAAATGATATGAGGACGCCATAGGGAAATTCTAAAATCAAAGTCGAGGGTGCTTCTATGTGCATAGGACACTAATCTGACATAAGTGAATTAATTGGTTTGGGTTTATCCTTTGCCCATAAAAATATTAAGCCCATTTGGAAACAAAAGATCTTAATGACAATGTTTTAGGAATTTTGACAGTGACAAGGTAGAGTATGACATTTAGACCATGCAAGGAGCTTTGTTCCAACTACAACTCATATATAATAAGTTAACATATAGTCTTACAATTACTATGAAAATCATGGTGGATCTTCAAACTCAAATGCACTAGAACGAGAGAGAAATCACTCATCTGAGGATTCAAGTTGAAGAAATTTATCAAGGAAGAGAACTAGTAGTTCAATCCAAGGGAAATTATGGTAACTTTGTTTGCATTAGCCCTAGAAACATTCCTAATATGAATGTAATTGACCCCTCTCAGGAGCTAGTCCCTTGCTTCAAGAGGAGGAATCTTATGCTCAAAACTAGTAAGTCTGGAATGTAAATTTTGTTTGATCTTGGGGCAATTTTGGAGGAATTACAAATTTAATAGATATAGGATACATAATGTCATCTTCTATTTTGATTTATAAATTATGTGGAAAGAGGATGGTGAAATCATAAGCCTAAATGTTGATTTTTTTTTTTGGATGTACTATTGTGCCCCAAGCAGAGTGATGGGCCCCAATATTGGATTAAGAATGTTACAACTCCTGAGGATATTGACTTAAATTATCAACCCAGGGTTTGTACAAACTTAAGAGGGGTTGACATTGTATGTGCAATAGGAACCTTCCTCTTCCTAGTATGACTCCATTTTATGCAAGTGAAATAAGGAAATGAAAATTTTTTCAAATGAACAAAGATCTAGGTAAGCCACCAATCCTAAGTTGAAAAAGGTAAATAACAATAAGCAAATATATTCTACTTTTGTTGGAAAGTAAATCTAGACTAATTACGAAAATCAAAATTCAAGAAGCAAACAATGGAAGAGCTAAATGACGATCTAACCAAGCCTCAAAATCAACCAAATATTTCTCAGAGCATTCATAGGTTATAAATATACTTATACCATGAATTTGGAGTGAATTTAGGCAAGGAATATCTCGAAAGCAAACTGGTACAGGATTGTTACAAGATGTCTGTCTCTCAAACTAAATTTCCAAATGCCTAAGAAAATCAAATGAAAATGAGACAGGGTATATTTTTTTATTAATTAAGATGTCCTAGACCTTCAATCCAAGTGGAATCACCCAAAAGTGCCCTTGTTAACATGTGCTAAAATAATAACAGAAAATTACTACTCCGAGAACCATAAATTCTAGAACCAATGAGCTAATTAACCTACTAAATGCCTAATCTGATGAATTTCAAATGATATGGGTTAATTTTTTTTATTAATTAGAATTTGTTTAGGACTCAATCCAAGTGGAATAAACTCAAAAGAGCCTGGCCAGCCTTGCAAAAAATATTTTTGGCCAGCCCTGCAACAAAGGAACGTTGTGAATATTAGCACTATATATCTAGTACAAACTTTGTTATCAATATTGTTTTTCAGTGAAGTAATAACCCACGAACTAATCTAGATTGAATGCATAAAGAAAAGAACATAATATAAAGGGACTTGAGTACCCAAGGTTTGGCCCTAACCCTAAGGAGCTCAAGCCCCTATGAAGACAACTCAAACTGAAAAGAAGATGAATTTCATTAACTAGAAATAGTGTTCATACATCAACAATCAAAATGTTCAATATAAAGGACTTTCTCCTAGCTCCAAAACTCTAATATCCAATTCAAATCCCCTGTGGGTTGTTAGGCCCTCTTATTTATACAAAAAGACTTGAGGGGTAACTGATCCAAATTTATACAAGAACAGAAGAAAGTACAAAAATAACCATAAATACAGAGATGCAGTGGAAATAATACTTCATTTCATTAATGTAAAACACTGAAATATCCTTACAAACAAAAATGGAAATAAACCAGCTAGGGCGATGGTAGCTTATCTCTGCAAAGAGATGTGGCGGCTACATGCCTCTGAACTATGTTACAAGGAATGCATGGTATTTACAACGATATGGGTGCTATTAAACAAAAAATAATTATGAAAAGGTGCTAGATTTAAAAAACAAACAATGGTAAATAAATAAAAATAAAACTTCAGGAATGCTTTAAAAATAAAATAGTCAAAACAAAACATTGGTACTGTGATTAAATTTAGTTTTCAACAAGAATATCTATCTTATTGAAGCAATTAATTATTTTAGACAAAGAAATAAATATTTCCAACGTTCATGAGATTTATGAATAGTTCACTTAGACACATAAAACAAACATAAATAAAGAGATATATAATAAATATAAATAAAATTCTAAGAAAAACATATGTTTTGTAATGGAATTATGCTAATTTAGTCAATTTCATTTTAAATCTCAACTTCTAATATTATAGATTAGACAATGATAAAAATAATAATTCAGAAAGGGGTGGAAAGAGTTTGGGGGTTGGGGAGAGGCTATGGTGGTATTATTCACTTCAGAGAACAAGTTGAACATTCATACTCCTCAGAACTAGGATATACCTCAAATAATTAGGATGTAGCATATTCTTTCCTTCAAGGATTGACTGAAGCCTCTACCCTAATATATAGAAGTTAATAGTTATTGGCGATTCAAAAATAATTCATTATCATGTTATTTTAGGCACTCTTCTATCAAATCTCAAGCTTAGGCACATTTTCAAAAGGATATTCCATTTCTCCAATTCACTATTAGTGCAACCGATTTTCTATATGATTTGAAACAATAATTAGGTAGCAAACCAATTGGATAATCAACACACAATGTTAGATCATGGAACCATAAGAATTAATGAGATGAGGGGTCATTACTCAATCTCCTAATTAACCTCTAAGTATCATGATATATATAATAAAATTAGGCTTAATGTATAAAGAGGGCCTCATCATGGCTTTATCCATGATGGGCCACGTAGCAATTCCATGCACATGGATTTTAGATCTCAATTACCCTTACCTTTAGGTGCACTTATGGAGGGTGGGATGCGCAACTGAATTCATAATGGTACTGGTGAAATAATGGATTGGATGGCTTATTTTTTTCAATGATGAATGTTACGTAGGTTGACACACATTTAACATGTACTTGCACCAGGATGATGACATTAAACATGTGTTTTTGATCCCTTCCAATGTAGGAAATGAGAGAAGCAATGCAAGAATGATGATAGTGGTTTAATGTAGGATTATGACCCCTTGTGGGGAGTTGACAATTGCAATATGGATTTATTTGTTCTTTGCATAGTTTTTGGGGCATATTCAAATATAATGTTAAAGCATGGGAGAAATCTATCAAAGGGGAAATGAAGGCCTTGAACTCAATGGAATTTGATCCTCTTGCAATAATGGGGAAACTTTGTCTCTTTTTGTCTAGTAACTGAGTTTGATAAGTTTCCATTGCACATGTTTTTGTTGGTATTAAAGCATGTAATGCATGTTGGATGGATTAATTAAAACAAATTTAGAGAAATGATATGAGGATGCCATAGGGAAATTCTAAAATCAAAGTAGAGGGTGATTCTATGTGCATAGGATACTAATCCGACATAAGTGAATTAGTTGGTTCGGGTTTATCCTTTGCCCATTTAAGTATTAAGCCCATTTGGAAACAAAAGATCTTAATGACAATGTTTTAGGAATTTTGATAGTGACAAGGTAGAGTAGGACATTTAAACCATGCAAGGAGCTTTGTTCCAACTACAACTCATATATAATAAGTTAACATATAGTCTTACAATTACTATGAAAATCATGGTGGATCTTCAAACTCAAATGCACTAGAACGAGAAAGAAATCACTCATCTGAGGATTCAAGTTGAAGAAATTTATCAAGGAAGAGAACTAGTAGTTCAATCCAGGGGAAATTATGGTAACTTTGTTTGTATTAGCCCTAGAAACATTCCTAATATGAATGTAATTGACCCCTCTCAGGAGCTAGTCCCTTGCTTCAAGAGGAGGAATCTTATGCTCAAAACTAGTAAGTCTGGAATGTAAATTTTGTTTGATCTTGGGGCAATTTTGGAGGAATTACAAATTTAATAGATATAGGATACATAATGTCTTTTTTTTTGTAAGCTGGGGCGGGACTCTTTGATTTACATGTCCATTAAGTACCCCTCAACGGGGGAAGGGTAGCCCAAGATTTGAACCCAAGACTTCCGGTTCGGTGAGACTTCATTTCCACGGCCCTTGCCGCTTGAGCTACCCCATGTGGACATAGGATACATAATGTCATCTTCTATTTTGATTTATAAATTATGTGGAAAGAGGATAGTGAAATCATAAGCCTAAATGTTGAAATTTTATTTTTTGGATGTACTATTGTGCCCCAAGCAGAGTGATGGGCCCCAATATTGCATTAAGAATGTTGCAACTCCTGAGGATATTGACTTAAATTATCAACCTAGGGTTTGTACAAACTTAAGAGGGGTTGACATTGTATTTGCAATAAGAACCTTCCTCTTCCTAGTCTGACTCCATTTGATGCAATTGAAATAAGGAAATGAAACAATTTTCAAATGAACCAAGATCTAGGTAAGCCACCAATCCTAAGTTGAAAAAGGTAAATAACAATAAGCAAATATATTCTACTTTTGCTGGAAAGTAAATCTAGACTAATTATGAAAATCAAAATTCAAGAAGCAAACAATGTAAGAGCTAAATGATGATATAAACAAGCCTCAAATCAACCAAATATTTCTCAGAGCATTCATAGGTTATAAATATACTTATACCATGAATTTGGAGTGAATTTGGGCAAGGAATATCTCGAAAGCAAATTGGTACAGGATTGTTACAAGATGTCTGTCTCTCGAGTTAAATTTCTAAATGCCTAAGAAAATAAAATGAAAATGAGACAGCGTATATTTTTTTATTAATTAAGATGTCCTAGAACTTCAATACAAGTGGAATCACCCAAAAGTGCCCTTGTTAACATGTGCTAAAAAAATAATAGAAAATTACTACTCTGAGAACCATAAATTCTAGAACCAATGAGCTAATTAACCTACTAAATGCCTAATTTGATGAATTTCAAATGATATGGGTTACTTATTTTTATTAATTAGAATTTGTTTAGGACTCAATCCAAGTGGAATCAACTCAAAAGAGCCTCATTAACATGTGCTAAAAATTAGTAGAAAATTACTACTACTTTGCTATAGGATTGCTAAGAATGACTATCTATCTACTTTATTAACGAAAGAAAAGTTCCTACTAGGTCTATGAATTCATTTTTATGGTCTTATGATCATTATAGAGTTCCTAGGAGTGGTTATAAGTGTTGTGGGGAAAATCAAAATACATTTGGAGGCTTTTTCGTAGTGTTACAGGATAACCGATAAGTGCTACAGGATAGGGCCGAAATTTATTTAAGCATAAAAAAGGGTTAAAATAAGAGTACTGGAGGTTGGGGTAGGTCAAAAAGGGATGAAGGAGACTACTTCAATCCTTAGAGGGGTCAAATGGTCTATCTTATAGCAGAAAAGACAAGATATCCTCTTCTTGTAGCAAAATTGTAATTGTGGACAGATTGTTGAAAATCAGAGCAGAGTTGAGAGGGTGGACACATGGGAACCTGAATCATTCAAAAATGTTATTAAAAAAATTGACGATGTTATATACCAAAAATTCATGCATGCGCTAACACTGTCTAATCAAAACCCATAATTGAGTGCAAACTAGTTATTAAATAGAACTTATAAACATTGGGAATGCAAAGTAACAACAAATGGAAATTGATATTTAAACAACATATGCATAATCATAAATATTTTTGGCCAGCCCTGCAACAAAGGAATGTTGTGAATATTAGCACTATATATCTGGTACAAACTTTGTTATCAATATTGTTTTTCAGTGAAGTAATAACCCACGAACTAATCTAGATTGAATGCATAAAGAAAATAACATAATACAAAGGGAATTGAGTACCCAAGGTTTGGCCCTAACCCTAAGGAGCTCAAGCCCCTACGAAGACAACTCAAACTGAAAAGAAGATGAATTTCATTAACTAGAAATAGTGTTCATACATCAACAATCAAAATGTTCAATATAAAGGACTTTCTCCTAGCTCCAAAACTCTAATCTCCAATTCAAATATCCTGTGGGTTGCTAGGCCCTCTTATTTATACAAAAAGATTTGAGGGGTAACTGATCCAAATTTATACAAGAACAGAAGAAAGTACAAAAATAACCATAAATACAGATATGTAGTGGAAATAATACTTCATTTCATTAATGTAAAACACTGAAATATGCTTACAAACAAAAATGGAAATAAACCAGCTAGGGTGATGGTAGCTTATCTCTGCAAAGAGATGTGGCGGCTACATGCCTCTGAACTATGTTACAATGAGGATTGAAGGCCTATTTATTGTTGAGAAACAAGGAAAACCCTAAACATCCAAAAACCTTACCCTAGGAGATGAAGCGCCAAACTATGGGCCCCATTTGGGTAAATTGGTACATCAACTTCTAGGAGTTCTAACTTTGGCATATGATCTTCGTTTGACGTGCACCATAGCTCATCAGAAAGATATATACGAGAACTACAACTTAGGGAAGAGAAACGTTGGTCCATGGACCCATGTTGCTCCCAGTTTTCCAGAAAAATGCCGTTTAGGGCCTCAAAACGACTTCAAAAGTTTAGGACTTGAAAAACTACTAAAAATAGTAAACTGTGCTACAATTAAGGAAACTTAAAAACTGAAAGAGACAGTTGTGGGAGTCTAAGTGGGATAGGTGGGTGGCCACCAACATCCACGTGGATCATTAACTAGAAATAGTTTTCATACATCAACAATCAAAATGTTCAATATAAAGGACTTGCTCCTAGATCCAAAACTCTAATATCCAATTCGAATTCCCTGTGGGTTGCTAGGCCCTCTTATTTATACAACATGACTTGAGGGGCAACCTCCTTGAAGAGGGTGACTGTTTTCCTCCAATTCCCTAAAATTGTGGATCTGGTTCCCTGATTGATTTCAAATTTCGAGGAGGAAATATCCTCTGTAAGCCAGCCAAGCTTTGGATCCTCTTTTGGTGGGGAACACATCCCTATATTTTCTTAATCAATGGAGATCCAAAATCTATTCAGTAACTTCATAATATTCCATTCATTTATTGGCAGGGAACAATTCCCTAGATTCTCTCATTCTACAGATATTTTAGAGTTCACTCAATATTCTCTCAATATTATGAAGAAATTAATAATATTAGGCACATAATAAGAAAAGATAAATTAAATTCCTAAGGATGCATTGATACTATGAATTAACTCCATACTATGCAAGTAAGGGGGTCAAATACATATTTCAAGTGTCTAGAAATAATCAAATGGGCCTAATAAATTATACAATTATGGGGTCCATACCCTCCCCCTACTGAAACTGTTGCTCGTCATTGAGAAACTTAGCCTTCTCCTTCTAACTATCCTCCACTTGCCTATATTGTTGTGGTGTTATTGATTTCCCTGTATAATTCTCTATTTACTCTGCTATTTGTGTATCCACTTATTTGTACTCACCACACCATCACTTTAAACAAATGATCATCCAATGTCTCATTTACCACATCATATTTGTTGTTGTTTTATAGAAACTCAGATTGTAGAATTTACAAAGTTCTTTCTTTTGACAATTGAAGGGTTTCCTTTAATTTTTATGTCAAATAGTGGTGAGGAGAGATGACACTTACCCTATATCTTTATGGTTTCCTTTGTTTTGAAAAGTTTTGGGTAGAATTAACCCACTATAGTGCTTAATATTAAATAAATGACTCCCCAACACCTTTGTGATGGTCGGTTTCCTAATCTGGTGCTCCAACGATGGTCATGTAGGTGTTTGTTATAGACATATTTGGGCACTACAACCCCAATCTCATATGTCCATAAACCAAGGGCTTCTAAGCCCCTAAAAATGTTGTTTCACACCCTAAAGGAATAAGGTCAGCTGATTACATCATCTCCCAGAAGTTCTCCCTGAAAAAACTACTCAGAACTGGTCAAAACTGGACCATACAGAGTGCTCAGTGCTAAGGGTGTGATGCATCTCACCTTCTACACGCAAAAAGTGCGATGCATACTGAAAATCCCTTCTGTAGGGTGCGATGAGTGAGAGCAAACAAATGGCAGAGGCAGTTGGCTAGGTGGAAACCCAAAGAATCTTCTAGAAACTGCCCATTTGACACTTGCCTCTCCGAATTTGCCCAGGGATGAGTAAGAGATCATGAAATCTCCAAGTGGAACCAAGAACTATCAAAGAAAAGACACTAATCAAAATCCCAGAAGCTGACTCACCCACCTGCAAATATCTATATATGGATCCCTCATCCTAGAGATCCAGAGGCTGGAATTTTGTATTTTGTAAGGAAGTGCTGTTGGTTTCTCTGTGCAGCCATTTGTATTGTTGGTGATTTAAGATTTTCATGAGGTGAAGAGGGATTTCATGCTGGGAGGATGGCACTGGGTCAGACCAATGGGTTGTAATCCTCTCTTCTACTATTTCTATCAATAAAGCTATTTGAGTTTTCCTCCATATTCTTGTATATCTCTGAATCTTGTATTGACATATGCATTTGTATGGTTAATATACATTTGATCCTATATTGTTTATGGTTATAGATCTCTTTGCTTTGATGGTACCATGCTGCTTTGACTCTACAGGTGTTCTTTGAAGTGGGACAAGTAAGGAAGGAGTGGCGAAACTCTGTCAAAGGAGGGAGGAAACAGGCAAGGAGCCAAGCAAAAGACTGAGGTTGGTACTCTCTGCTTCTCTCTCATCTATCTCTCATAAAGGAAAACATAAGTAACTTTAGTTTGTTTGTTTCTAAGATAGCTACCCATCTTAGTGGGAGTAGGAGCTCTGAATAGACACTAGTTTTCCCAATAACAAAATGGCGACTCCACTGGGGAGCGAATAGCTTGTTTGCTTGTTTCTATTTGTTTGCTTTATAAACTACAGCCGGAGCTTAAAGTTAATCCAGCTAGCCTTCAAACTTCTTTTGCTATGTATCTGCAAAGTAGATCAACGCTGCTTCAGTCCATCTCCGGGTTTGTTTATGAACTGAACAACTGACTTGTAAACATCCTAAGTGCCCTGGTGGTAGCTCAAGTAACCTCATTAGATCAACCCCTATACTTTGTGTTTACTGCCTATCATTAGCTCAGCCTAAACCCCTGAACTTAGCTACAAACTCTGAGCAAAAACCAAGCTCAGTCTCATCCCTGGACCATCACATTGTCTCTCATTGGCAGCTTGGATGCATCACACCTCCCGTGTTCTATAGGTGAGATGCATCCCTGTTTCCTTGTGTTACAGGTGCGATGATCAGGTAAGACTATTTCTGCCTCTAGATTTTGGTTTTCTCTTCATTGTCTTCAGCTTTATTCAATAGTTTTGCTATCTGTGATCAGTATATCAATGTTGAAACTCCTTTCCTTTGCATTATTCAACCTCCATTGATAAAGAATTGTAAATGTTTTTATGTATTTTTCGTCATTTACAATTCTTCTTTGCAAACAGAAGCTTAATCGAACTGTCGTATTTTGATTTGAAAGTGTCGCAAGTGTCATTTTCAGTCAAAGAAAAGAGCCTTCCTCTTTTTGATATTCGATTACACTTTCTCCATTGTATTTGATTTGAATTAATAGTATTTCAAGTGTCGAAAGCAATTTTTGAATTCGAAATCGTAAAGTGTCGTCTTAGTCCTCCTTTCGTTTTTGAAAAGAAAGTTGTTAGTACTGTCGCTTTGAAAGAAAAATATTTCAGATCTGTACTTAGCATTCTTTTTGTCATTCACACATTAAGAAAGTGAAAAACAAATACATGCATGTGCATTTGCATTTAGACTGCTTGTGGAAATTGATTTAGGACAGTGCATCTTAGTTTGTGCTCTTTGATCTATGTTGAAAGTTTTTTACTTCTCTTTCCCTAGTAGCTAGGATTTTCATTGCAAAATGAAGAGTAAACGACTGTTTATCATCTTAGGTTGCATATTTAGGAATTTTATATCTACATCATGTGGTGAACCTTAAAGGCAAACTTCTTAAGAAAGATCAACTGTAAAATAAATCTCAATGAACATAAAAATGCTTTGGAACCTAACGCACAACATTTAGAAGTCTAGGCTAGAGACGTATTGCGGTGTCGTAAAGCCTGGTAACTATCGCTTTCATTGTAGGTTGGGTGATTCCTCCTCTTTGAGACGAAAAGTGCTAGTACGGACTTGTGCTCCCACGTACCCTCAAGTATATATTGGGAGACCACAATAGGCTATATCCTTTATCCTTAGGAAGCCGTGTCTGCCACCCTATCGATCGCAATGCACTGAACACAACATTCGGGAAGATTGACTGCCGTACCGTAAAAAGTATTCTACAGTTTTGCGATTGGTTTGGTAATCCCTCTGTCTAGATTTCCAGAGTAGTCACTTTCATTCCTTTTCAGACTCCTTAAAAGAAAAGGTTCATCTGAGCACTTGTCACTTCAGGCTCATTAAAAATCAAAGGCGACCAGAGTCATCTTTAGCTTTTTCTCGACTCTTAAAAATTGAAAAAGCAAGTTGTGTCAAAGTGTCATAAAATTTATTTTAATCGGAAAAACATCATTTTTCCCTCGTTGGTCTTAGGTTGAGAAAATGGAGTCCACCAATCAAGGATTTCCCCATGGGGGGAATCCTAGTCCCTTCTCCTCTTGGGGAGATGTTGGTGCACTTCATATGGCTACATTGTCCCTTCCAGGACTAACAATTGGCTTGCCAGTATGGATTTTCTTGACCTCTATCGTTCAAAACACCGTGATTCCTGAGGAATCAAATCAATAACTAGATGATACTAGAGTTACCCCCCAACCTTCTACTTCGTTTATTTCTCCCTCTCCTTCTTCCTCTTCGCTTGGTGAAGCTAGTAACACTAAAAACCAAGTAACTGAGAAGAAGAAGAAAGGGAAGGAGAAAAAGAAGAAGAAGCCAACGGTGAAAGGGGGCAACCATGCATCTTCTGGCGAAAATCCACACACTGAACCTTCCAAACCTAAATCTCCATGTGTCATTTGCAAAGGAGACCACTATCATAGAGATTGTCCTTGCATCCCACGGATCTTATGGGATTGGTCTCCCCACTTGGACAATCCGGTGTCCTCAACCTCTGACGATCATGTTGAGAGTACACCGTCAACTAGTGAAAACGAAGTTAATGGAGAGAAAAGAAGATCTAAATTTCCTTGTAGGCTATGTGAAGGTGATCATGCCCTCCACCGTTGTCCCTTCTTGGATGAAGCTAAAAGAGTCTTGGACAACCGTCCTGCTTCAT
This sequence comes from Pinus taeda, assembly GCA_000404065.3. Lineage (NCBI taxonomy): Eukaryota > Viridiplantae > Streptophyta > Pinopsida > Pinales > Pinaceae > Pinus > Pinus taeda. Next base: position 22,126 of record APFE030212660.1, on the reverse strand, counting down.
CGTAGTGACTTCCTCTTGGATACAAGAAACTCTTGCCGAATCCATTGCTAGTTGAAAATCCGACTAACACACCTTTTTTGTTGGTTGAAGCACCTATCATTGAAGATAAACCCTCTGAGTCCACACTGGACCAAAGTCAGCAGGTTGAGACAGCAGTCGACCCAGTCTTGTCTTCAAAAGGTCCCCTTCAAATGATATAGTCACCAAAGAGAAGGAGAATGACACCATTCAAATTATTTTTGTTAACACAGAATCTGATGAACACGAGGGAAATCTAGCTGTTCCTTTACTGTAGGAAGGAAGTTCATCAGAGATTTACCTGGCCGTTTATTTGGTCCCTCCTCCGAGCAATCTAGTCGTTTCCTTCAATTGGAATCTACTAGGTAGACCCTGCCTACCATCTAATGTACCATTCTGAATCATAGTATAGGGTTAAAAAATGATCATGGTTGGTACTATCATAGATGAAGGGGCTTCTATGAGTATCCTTTCCTCAACTACTTGGAAAGTGCTTGGTTTTCCATCGATTCTACCTGAGATTCGAAATCTAATAGGCTTCAACAAAGGAACCAGTCGACTGTTAGGGATCCTTCCAAATTTGCCTATAACTTTGAGAAGGAAAACTATTTATCTAAACATGATGGTAGTCCAAGGACCTTTAGATTACAATAGACTCCTTGGGAATGACTACATTTATAGCATGGGAGCTATTGTTTCCTGGCTCTTTCGAGTGATGTGTTTTCCACATGAAGGCAGAGTGGTCCACCTAGTTGACCAGCTTTCATTCCTTGGTTCAAACACAACTATTAGTCAAATGCCATCCCTAACTGGTCTTTTTGCACAAGGAATGTCTCATCAATCTCCAATCTATCCACATGATGAGTGCGAGTGATTCGGTGATTGTGATTGAAACCCAGGGGGCATGCACCCTGGTCTGCTTTGATAGGAAAGCTTTAGGTATAGGGTAGGTTTCCGCGGAGGATATATGACTAGTCTGACACACCCTTCCATTTAGGAAAATGGGATTAGACTGGAATAACATTCCCTCGTCAAAGTTATGTGAATGGATGCGATGCGCCATTCACCTTTGTCTATTTCGATGGACAGAGCCAAGGAAGTGTTTTGTCTACAAATGCAAATGGAGCAATCTTGCAAATGCGAGAAATTTCATATGGTAACCTGGAAACTCTACTTTTCTTTTTACCTGGAGGCATGCAAACCTTTTGCATACAAGTGAAAAGTGACCTTTTATTTTTGTAGTTTGTAGGTTTGTTTTCTCAGTTTGTAGGCTCTCAATCCTTTAACCACGTAGGTGGGTCGTTCCTAGCTTGCATAATAAAGGCTCCAGAGCAAAGTTTCGAATGGGGCAAGCTCCCTAAAAAATGAACTTATCGATGAGACATCCTTATTATACCTGGCACGAGCAGTTTTACGCAAAGTTCAAGCTCGTTAAAAAATAAACCTAGTAATGAGCATATGTTCCACTAGAGTTTAAGCTCACTAAAAAATGAACCCAGATTCGGTAAATAACCATTGCATTTGCATAATTATCAACTTTTGAACCTTGGTCGTGTTCTTACCATCACCTCCACTCTTTTTTATCTGATCATACGCCTCCATTTTATTGTTTACCCCTTTTGAGGAACAACTGCGATGAGTGATTCTATTAGCCATCTCCTTTACACTGCCATGATTGAAAAGTTCCAAACCTTACCTAGAACCAGCTATTATCCGAAAACATCACTCGTTCCTCAAAAAACGATTCTACTTTAATCTCTTTTCATTTGACTCGTAAAATATGAAAAGATTTCCGAGCAATTGGCCTCTCCAAGTCGTTAAAGTGATTGGAAGTGCCATCCCTCCTCTAGATTTTAATATTTTTGGACTTGAGGGATCATTACACAAAAATATCAAGCACTTGTCTTGTTCGGCTCGTTAAAACTATTGAAAAGTCATACCTTTCGTATTATTTTATACTTTTTTCATACTTAAGGGATTATACTACGAAAAAGGAATACTGGAGTTTCCTTTCCGTCTCTTTTAAGACTCTCTAAAGTTGAAAAGGAACGAGTTATCTTTATTGTTAAACTCGTTAAAACAATAGCGACAAACTTGTCCATGCAGACAAGAGCGAGTTTCACTGTCGCTAGGCTTGTTAAAACATAGCGATGGGTTTTCTTGAAGGGAAAAGTATAGAACAAGCATATGTTATCCTCCTCAAGCGTGACAAAAATAAAGAGGTACTGGTTACCAATGATTGGGGAAAATTGGGAAGAAAACTTGAAGAAACTTCATTGGTAGCAGGTCTCTCTTGAACATGCCACTTTCACTCCATCACCATGATTGAGTCGGGTTGGGTTATTCCATTCACCAGTCATATCACCATTGGTCCTCTGTACCATCCATTTTTTGGGGTTAACGCTACCAGTCCATTTTAGTGTCACCGATATGTTCAAGAGAAATTGCTCAGAGAATTCACCAACCCAGCTTGTGTCTCATCCGTTGCAATACCTTCACGCTTCATTCTTTCATGACCGCCACCCTGAACCTTGTATCATCATATTGTTTTCACCTCCACAAATCATTTGCTCCGTTTCGTGTCGTAGATGTGGGATTCATTAAGGCCCTCCTACGATGGGTCACTTCTTGTCGACATCAGCTCATTATCCAAGAAGATGACTTAGGAACAACCCTTTCAGTACTTTGAAGCTTGAATGCCTCAATGGCAAGTTTATCACTTCTGGCGACAGGTTTACATCAATGGCTTTTGACCGAAAGATTTTGTGTGGTGTTCGAAATCAACTCATGTACTCACACCATGTGAATTGTACTGCAGTACCTTGAGGGTCATCATCATTATCAGTGATTCCTCTCACGCCTGTTAATAACTTACATCATTGGCTGGTAATCAGGCGATGTCTTTCCATGTTTGACACCAGTTAATCTCTTCACATGGATCGACTTGTACTTTGGGTGAAGATTGAATGAGTTTGAAGACCTCAGATCTATTTTCATCCATTCGGGCTGCGATATGTTCAGGAAAATAAAGACATCAAATGTACATCATAGCTGCACAGATAATCATCCAAGCTAAGGGATGATGGCTCTACCAGAATCATCAATCTGCCACACAGACGGTTGTCTGTCCTATGTACATAAGAATGAATTTATAAAGCTGAGCATGGGAATGCTCGCCTCAGCTAAATAATGAAAATATTTTGAAGATAATGTATTGTATTGTCTCTTATTACAGGTCACCATTCGGTTCAAAAAACCTCGGATCCTCATGATAAAGCATTTCACCCGACATCAGAAGATTTACGACCTCATGCTTTAGGGGGCAATTGTTATAGACATATTTGGGCACTGCAATCCCAATCTCATATGTCCATAATTCAAGGGCTTCTAAGCCCCTAAAAGTGTTGCTTCACACCCTAAAGGAACAAGATCAATTGATTACATCATCTCCCAGAAGTTCTCCCTGAAAAAACTACTCAGAACTGGTCAAAACTGGACCATACAAACTACTCAGTGCTAAGGGTGCGATGCATCTCACCTGCTACATGAAAAAAGTGCAATGCATACTGAAAATCCCTTCTGTAGGGTGCGATGAGTGAGAGTAGACAAATGGCAGAGGCAGTTGGCTAGGTGGAAACCCAGAGAATCTTCTAGAAACTTCCCATTTGACACTTGCCTCTTTGAATTTGCCCAGGGATGAGTAAGAGATCATGAAATCTCCAAGTGGAACCAAGAACTATCAAAGAGAAGACACTAATCAAAATCCCAGAAGCTGACTCACCCACCTGCAAATATCTATATATGGATCCCTCATCCTAGAGATCCAGAGGCTGGAATTTTGTATTTTGTAAGGAAGTGCTCCTGGTTTCTCTGTGCAACATTGTATTATTGGGTGATCTAAGCTTTTCATGAGGTGAAGAGGGCTTTCATGCTGGGAGGATGGCACTGGGTCAGGCCAATGGGTTGTAATCCTCTCTTCTACTACTTCTATCAATAAAGCTATTTGAGTTTTCCTCCATGTTCTTGTATATCTCTGAATCTTGTATTGATATATGCATTTGTATGGTTAATACACATCTGATCCTATATTATTTATGGTTATAGATCTCTATGCTTTGATGGTATTATGCTGCTTTGACTCTACAGGTGTTCTTTGAAGCAGGACAAGTAAGGAAGGAGTGGCGAAGCTCTGTCAAAGGAGGGAGGAAACAAGTAAGGAAACAAGCGAAAGACTGAGGTTGGTACTCTCTGCTTCTCTCTCATCTATCTCTCATAAAGGAAAACACAAGTAACATTAGTTTGTTTGTTTCTAAGATAGCTACCCGTCTTAGTGGGAGTAACAGCTTTGAATAGACACTAGTTTTCCCGATAACAGTGTTGAACCTCAGAACTACCCTCTCCTTGACAACTTTTTTCACTTCTTTCCCTTTCTTTTCCATAAGAATACAGATCCCCATCACTGATAAATGATAGATTTTGTCTTAAGGAGGACATTAAATGATTGACATGTTATACTTTTATGTTTTTGTTATTTGAATAAGTTTTTGCAAATTAGCTATGGAACGCAACCTATTCTGCAGCTAACTATGTGTTCCGTAGCTACTTCCATGGTTTTGCAGGTTACAGGTGTCAAATGAAGAAACCGACCACATAGGCATCTTTGGAATTGTCTTGACATTGATCCTACCCTAGTCACCCAACCCAGATCGATAAAAAAACTAGCTCAAGACCACAGTCAAAGGTGGAGTCAAACATATGAAACCTGGAAGCAATAGGACTCTTTGTCTACTCTTTTGTGGTTAATTAATAAATCTAACAATTTTGTTGTAGCATTAACTCGGATCAGCCACTTGTGTTAACGGTTTTGTGCAACCATCTTTCTCGAATTCAAGTCACCTGTAGCTGATCAAACATTTATGCAGTCTTGTTGTGATACGTGTAGACCACCTGTAGCTAATTTTCCTCAAAAGATAGTTATGGATATTTTATTTTAAATACCAGTTGTATAGAACCGAAAGGGGTTCTAAGTTTTTGATGTATTAAGCTCAAACTCGTAGCTCTGTAATTTTGGACTTTTTGTTCTTGTTTATAATATAAATCCATGTGTTGACCGATGATCATTTGAAGGAGAATTTTGAATTAAGTTAACGGCTCAACCCAGTGAGTTACAGAGGGCCCTTGCACTAAAGGAGGTTTTCTTTTAATTTGTTTTTTCTATTCAGTTTTAATTTCATCATTTTCTTTTAGCAGTGTTTGTAACTTAGGATGATTTCTTGTTGTTTGATTTCTTTTAGTTCTGATCAGTAGCATAATGTTAGAATTCAATTGTGCAGTCTTGTTTCTCCAATTCATTTCATAAAGGAAACGACTTTGTTTCTAAACATAGTAAGATTGAAAGTACTGAGGATGCATTGTTGATTAGTTTTCTCACTGTTTTTGTTATTTATTTCCTAGTTCAGGTTGTTAATGCATTGTATTAATGAATGTTTTTGATCACCATTTCAAGTTGATATCCATCCTAAACTAAATGGTTAAACATTCACTTTACATAAGGGTTGAAACCAATCAGTTACCTTCTGCATGTTTTTATTTAGTTTTTTTTCTAGATCATGAAGTACAGAAGTTGCTTGTATTCCATCTCAAGAAGGTTATCTTTCAAAATGAAGGTTAGAGTAACTAGAAGTACTTCAGTTGATTTCATTCCCTGTATTTATTTCAACATGACTTACAAATTTATCTTTTGATTTTAAGAATTAGATTCATGACTTAGGATTAATGACAAGATAGAATAGATGCTCTGTTTTTCCTTCTTTTAACTTAAATTTTGACTAGTTTTAAGCTCTTGGTTCACCTTTAGGAAGTTTAGATTTAGTTTCTCATAGTTCAGATTGTACATCATTATGAATTAAATAACAGAAACCCCCCCAAAAAATATAAAATACAAAACAATGAAGTACGAAGGGTTAACTAAGCACATACATTGCACTACACTTCATCAGCTTACGAACCTCGGTTGATAATTTATGCAAGCAATTTAGGACACTAAATTGACTAAATGGTAGGGCTTGTGCAAACTGCTATAGGACTGTGTGTCTTTTTGTAGCAGCCACAAATAAACTTCTAGGATCATAATTCCTTCTAGGAAATACCTCTAAAAACACTAATATCTCATGAGCATCATGTTTTCAAGGGCAAAGGCTTTTTCTATGTTGGAAGGGATGGAAGATGGGCTGAAAATGAGTATTTTTAATGGATAGAAGTGTAGATTTGGCTGGAGGAGAGACAAAGTGGTGTGGAAAATGGATGATGAAGGTGTGGCGGACCCCTCCTCTTGTTCCTATATTAAAAACACAAGATATAAACCCTCTTTCTGTGCCAATCACAATCCTGTAGAAAATCTGGATAATCATGTAGCACTCTGTTTCAATCCTATAACATCCTTGTTTAACCCATATCTCTCAAATTGTTGATTGTGTTGACCTGAAATTTTTGAGCATGTTTCCATTATCCTTATGCATCATCCCATAAAAAATCTTGGCCAATAGATGCACAAATATCAAGAAAAATAGAAAATGGATGTAGGTGATGGAGGCCAATTTCTCGAAAAGTATGCACTGGAATTTGTTGAAATTTCTTGAGCATGTTGTCATCATCCTTATGCATCTCCCCATGAAATAACTCAGGAAAAATATGAATGGTTTTTGAGGTATGTTCAAAACAATTTATGCCCTGTGCATCTTGGTATTCCTATAAAACCTATAGGACAATGAAAAAAAAGAATGGGAGAGACTTCGAAATGATATATCAAGGTTGAAAATGGATGAGGGTGATGGAAACAAGGCTAATGGTAATGAAAATGAGGTTGGTAGTGATGAAAAAGAGGCCAATGGGAGATAAAAAATGAGGTTGGTTGTGATGAAAACAAGGTTAGTTGAAACCAAGTCTAATGGTGATGAAAACGAAGCTAGGTAAATATTGAGTTAAGAATATTGAGACACACAAAAGAGCAATTACATAGTACTGATCAAGCCCAAAGGATTCAATTACATACCTTGCCTACTTGTGGAGCTTCTTGATGGTGTTGATGCTTTGGATTGAAGAGTTGTTTTGCAGGTGTTGTTGGAGCCAAAGATTGTGTTGTAGGGGTTGTTGGAGCTAAATATTGTGTTGCAGGTGTTGCATGGAGGCCTTATTCTTCATTGATGACTATTGTCAAGGGTTTTCTTCTTCATGACTAGTTTCTTGGCTTTATGGATGGATCTTATTGTCCTCCTTGCATGGTTGTCCAACCTTCATTTTCATGCCATTGGAGCCTTGTTCAAATGTAATTGATGATGTTAGGGCCCTCTTGACCTCTTCTCTTCAATTCTCTCTAAGTGTGGTGGCTTTTTTGGGATTTTGAAGGCTGGTATAAGAAAGAGAGTTTCCTGTAGCTGTCACAAAGACTCCATAAAATCACCACTTCTTGGAGCTCTTGTTGCTATGGGCACTTAATAGATATCAGGTAAGGTGATGGTACATGTATACATGGCTAAAAGCGGGAAGTGGAGGGATTAAATGTTGGTTGCGATGAGGAGGCAGAACCGGTGCATGAAAATATGCCTTATCCTGAAAGTGGTTCAAATGAAAATGTGTTTGAATGGATTAGTGGGAAGGTAATTAGGAGTGTCAAGATGCATTTATTTTCCTCAAATGATGAAGAAAACTAGATTGGATTTTTTTTACGTAAACATGCTAGAAATGTATGGGGAAATTTTAGGCCAGAAATGAAAGTGCCCAAATTCCAATTTTGACTTGGGATATGGAAAAAATATTAATTTAGAAGGCCAATGATGCCTTCCACAAGTCAAATTAGCAAGAAAAATTTGCTGCTATATATTTTTACTAAAACAAGCCTATAAATGAGACTACAATGAGTTTGAAATGATTGTGTAGGGTGGCCCGAGCGGAGTTTTGGCACTTGGGATAGGTGGATTTTTTTTTTTTTTTTGAGTTCAAAAACACCTTCCTCCCCTTTAGAAATAAAAAAATTGGCCCTGTTATGTCTTTTTAATAAGATTTGTTGGACACCTAATCCTCAATGGGTTAGTGTGGAAGCTGAATGGACAAAAGGAGTCCAAGGGACCTTGGGATGTGAAACCCAACGGTCACCACATGTACTATAAATGTATATGATTTGTTAATAAAAATGGTATTGCATATTTTATCTTTCATATCTCTCTCGCTCCCCATGTGTGTTTAACATGGTATCAGAGCAGGCGTATTCCTGCCTTGCATAATTAATTTGAGCCATTTGTTTTATGGCCTCTCTGTGCAGTTTATTTCTACCATAAATTTCATGAATATTTTCTCATGAATATTTATTCAGCTAAATTTTAGCTGCAACCTGTTAAAACTGCTACCTGCGCTGCTCCTCCATATAATTAGCTGCCTGCAAGCGCTCTGTCTTGAAAATTTTATGCCTGAAATCCGCTGCTGACTGACATCTCTGACCTATGCCTCTGTCCTTCCAACGCTGTTCTGCCTCTGTCCTAACATAACCTGTGCTCTGCTCCATATTCCATTGCCTGCGCAGATATGCGTTGGTGCCTCTGCGTATGTTTTTCATTGTTTAACGCCTTATGCATAACCAAATTGTTCTGGAGCGTTTGACAACATTATTTTTTCATGCGTTTCTATGAATGTTGCCACTGTAACTCCTGTCAGTTCTGCCCTAAAGCCTGCCAGAACTTGAGCATTTCTCTCTATATGAAGTTGAAATCAATTTTAATTCTGGGTGTTGTACATGCCAAGCTCGAACGTTGAATTCTCTGCATTGAATGTTGAACATCTCTGTGAAGTATTGAAGACCGTGCGATGAATGGAGCGTGATTCTCTGTGTTGAATAGTTTAACCATTGAATGGAGCATTGAGTCTGTGCTTAAATCCTGTATGTGCGTTTTGAGAGTTGTGTGGAATACAAAACGTTGAATGTACGCTGGTGACTTGCGACATCCGAGTTCGTGCTCTCTATATGCATTGGCATTGGTTCATCACTGGTTCATGTTATATTAATGATGGTTCGTATATATATTGGTAGTTTAGCACTGCTGTCGGTTGTATTAACGCTGTAGTTTAATTGGACGTTTCTTCACAAGTTTAACTTGCAGTTTTTTCACCATCCATACCAACACTACTTTTGAGAGCTCGAAGTAGAAGAGCCAAGTCCACAGTAAATGCAATGCGATCATCATTCTGACTAGAAATCCTGTACTCATCAAAAAGTACTTCCTTTTTGGATTGAGCAATGGCTTGTATACCGTCTGCGTTGAGAACATTATGAAAAAGTATGACATGATCTCTGGTCGGAGACATTGTAACAGATCATAATCCTGGAATTTACACCGAGAGTAGCAGAGAGGACCTCTTGGAAAATCTGGACGCCATTGTCCATATTGCAGCCAACACCGTGTTTGATGACATATATGATATTTCACTGAATGTCAACACAAAGGGAGCTGAGAATATTGTCCAATTCGCTAAACGATGCCGTAAACTTCAAATCCTCCTACACGTCTCCACTGCTTACGTAGTGGGAACTAAAAGTGGAAGAATCATAGAAAGTCCTCTAATGTTGGGGGACTCTATAACGGCCAACAAAGCACTTGAGAATGATAGCGGCCCACCTCTCGTGTTAGATATTGAAGCTGAATTTGTATCCATTGTGTATGGTAGATTTAGAGGTAAATTTCACAATATTGAAATGCCTTCATGTCATGATAATTATTGGGCTTGAATGGTTAAATTCTTTTATAAGACTTTTGAATGGGTGTTCACAAAGCTTGAGGGTTTTATGAAGTATATGTTGGAAGTAAAATGATGAATGTAGTTTCTAAATTGACATGTGAATGAAGTTTTGGGTAGATTGCATGAAAGTGATATAAAGCATGGTTTTTTAAACCCCAGAAGTTTGTGAACAAAATATTTGAAGAGAGCTTCCCCAAATTTAAGTTGTTGAATTTGCCTGTGTATTGAAGAGGAAAGATTCTGGGTATTGCAGGCCTTGCCTGCATCAATTTGCTGGTTGAAAAACATAAGCACATTCTTTTATTTGAATTAAAATCCAGCCATCTGTGAATGGAATTATTGGATTGAGTAGTGTTTGATTTTACTTCTGCATGAAGTTAGAAGTCCAGATTGTATTGAGTTTGGAAATGGCATGAAGATTGTTCAATTGAGCACTAGCACTACCGCTTTTATTTCAGTGCTTTCTGAGCTTACTGTAACAAATGAGACAACAAGCATGATATCTCAAATATTGAAGTGAACTATTGAAGAGAGTGGCAAGATCAGAGAACACTGATTCGTACCCCAGTCAAGGCATATGAGCATTCAAGTCCTGTCCATGACATTGTTATAATTATTGAAGTTTGCAGTTGCTGTCTTTACATATACCATTTTGCATTGGGAATCTACCTTTTGAGTTTCTCTCCAACAGTTTAAGCTCACTATTTTTAGCCAAATTTTTAAGTGGTATATGTTGAAAGTTGGTCTTAGCGGTTGCTCCAAAG